>LPNX010056071.1:4843-73492 GCA_001517045.1 Pseudotsuga menziesii
GTGGTCAACCTAGTCGTTGACATCTATCACATCGACTGACAAAGTTTTTACAATCTTTATGAAGTGTCGACCACCATAATCCAGACTGTTGGATTTTCTTGGCAGTTGTGTCGGCCTGAAAATGTCCTCCTGCTGGTCCATAATGTGCTTCGTGCATGATTTTCTCTCGTTCATGGTCGAGGACACATCTTCTAAGAACATCGTCCAACCCCATCTTGTATAGAAATCCATTGATGAGGCTGTATGGAGCAGCCTTCATAGCTAGGATTTGTTTCTTCTTAGTGCTCAGACCTTCTAGTGCCTGACCTGTCTCTAAGAACTGAGCAATCTCCTCCAACTCTTCTGGTATTGCTTCTATACGAAATAGATGTGCATCTGGTAAGTTGTCGTCGACTCCAGTCGGTTCTTCTCCTGTGTCGATTCGGGATAGGTGGTCAGGTCCGACATTGAGCTTTCCTGGTCGGACCACTACTTCAAACTCAAACTCTTGAAAGAGAAGTAGCCATTGACAAATTCTCCCATGGTGAAGAGGTTTGTTTACGAGATACTTCAAAGCTTGATGGTCGGTGTAAAATATGAATGGGTTAGCTAGTAGGTAGTGTCGATATTTATGAAGTGCAAATACCATTCCTAGGGCTTCCCTTTCCGTGGTTTAATAGTTCTTTTCAGCCTTATTTAATTTTCGACTACTGTAAACTATAGGGTAATCCATCCCATCATCTCTTGGTTGAGTCAGGATTTCTCCAATTGCTATTCCTGATGCGTCGATATGCACATGAAATTGGGTCGACCAATTTGGAAATTTAAGTATGGGTGCTTCGACCAGTTTTCTCTTTAATTTGTTGAAGGAGATCTGGCATTCTTCTGTCCATTTAAATTCAATATCGTCCTTCAGTAATTCTTCTAGAGGGTAAGTCATGTCAAAATAATGTCTGATGAATTTCCTATAATACCCGGTATGACCAAGCAAGACCCTAACTTGTTTAGGGTTTATTGGGGGTTTTAGGTCAAAAATAATCTTAATTTTAGCAAAGTCAACCTTGATTCCTTCTTTGCAGACAATATGTCCTAAGAGTATGCCTATGGGAGTCATAAAGATGCATTTCTTAATATTGAGGGAAAGTTGAATCTGTCGACATCGTTCCAGCATAAGTCGGAGCCATGTGCAGTGATCCTTTAATGTGGAATAAATTGTCTAGTCGTCAAAGTATACTGCCATAGTTTTATAGATGTATTCCTGGAAGGTTTTTACAACAATTCTGGAGAACACTGTAGGTGCATTCTTTAATCCAAAAGGCATAACCCTATAAGCAAAATATCCAAATTCACAAACAAATGTTGTCTTCTTTTGATCTTCTTTTGCGATGGGTACCTGGTTATAACCTGAAAACCCGTCTGTAAATGAGTAACACTCATGTCCTGCAACTTCATTCAGGATTTCATCAGCATAAGGTGTGGGAAAAGGATCTGTCAGTGTGACTTTATTCAGCTCCCTGAAGTCGACACAGATTCTTAATCTGGTCGGGTCGTGTTTCTTAGGCTGGACGACCATGGGACTTGCCCATTCCGACTGGTCGATGGGGTAGATAATCCCTACTTCCAACATGTTGTCGATCTCCTTTTTAACTATTTCCTTATACTAGTGGGCTAGTTTATAAGGCCTTTTCTTAACAGGTCGGACATCAGGTTTAGTGTCGATTTTCATCTCTCCCATTTCTTGAACTAACCCTTTCAATTCTTGATAGTCCCTTGCAAAGACGTCTTGGAATTCTCTAAGTAAAGTTACTATTTCAGCAGTTTGTTGTTCAGTTCAATAATCACCAATCTTGGCTATTTTTGGTCGATCGTCATTTGAAATGTCTACTTCCTTAGTTCTTACTTTGGCATCTAACCATTCTGGAGCTTTTGCTTCATTGATCTGTCGACTTCCTTCCTTGAACTGTGAGAATGTAGCAGGGAAGTCGGCTACAGTCATTCGGTCGAGGTCTGGTTTATCGGTAGTCGCGACCCTTAGCACAGAGTGGATTGGTTTTGTTGTTTCAGCATGGTTGGATTTCCATCTGAAGCTTTTCCCTTCGGTGTGTTCATTCTCCAATTGTAATCGGTCAACTCGACTTTTGATCCTATGTGAAGACTATTGCAGTTCTTGACCTGTCGAGGGTCTTGGTAAGGGTGTGTTTCAGTCGGTTGAATGAAATGTTTGATTTGTTGTGATGGCTCGACTAATTGTTTATCCTCAGGTATAAAGTTGAAGGCTTTAATGAAATTGACTTTTAGTTCATTCCAAAAAAAGGTTTCACCTTTGGCTTCCTCCATCTTATACCATTTGCTAGGTAGGTCGTCTAGGGTGGAAGGAAATAAGTGTGACCAGGCTCTTTCATCCTTATGTCCATGTCTTCTCCACTCTTTTTCACAAGTTTGGATGTGTTCTTCTGGGTTTTATCCTTGGGTGAAGATAGGGATCTGTGCTTGTGAGGTTAACTTCCTGCAACCAAAACTTTCAACAAAGTAAGTTGCAGCACTAGTCCAGGTCTGCAGTTTTGTCTGATGGGTGTCCCACCATCTAGCTGCCTGACCTGTGAAGGTTTCTACTAAGCTCTGTAGTCGGCCATGTTCTCCAATGTATTTAGACACTTGTTCAACATGCATGACTGGGGATTCCCTCTCCTTATACCTAGGTTGTTTCCTGGTGTTTTCGCTGGTCGGTTGTAAGGTAGGGTGTTCTCTTATTTTTTTCTCAAAAATCTTGGGGATAATTGAGACTATAAAGCACTGTCGTGTGGGGTTTTTTTGTACTTTTTGGATAGTCCAGCACCCTCTTGCTTGTGTTTCATAGTTTTCTATCTCCCAGTCATATAGTTCAGCATCTGAATTATAACCAACTGAGTCTTGGTTACCTAAGTGAAGTTCCCCATAGATGTTTGGTTCAGTATAATCAGTATTATTGTGGATTTGGTATAGTTGTTTAACATCAACCTCCTCATCAATAGGTTCTATCCAAGGATTTCCTTGGGAAGGGTTTATGGGTACAATAACTTTTTGGCCATTGCCTTTTAGCTTGATCCTCTCTTTATCTAAGGAGATAGAGGCTTTCATCTTTCGACCCCAAGGTCGACCGACAAGGGCTGGGAAGGAGCTAGATCCTTCCTTTGGGTCAATAATTTCAAAGTCAACTTTAGTTGATATGCCTTTAATGGTTGTGTCTACATTTTTCCAGACCCTAATGGGTTCAATGAGACCTTGGTCAGCCAGTTTTAGGTAGATGCTTGACTCATAGAGTTGAGGTTTGCCCATTTGTTCCCACGTATCCCTGGTCATAATATTTACTTGGGACCCAAAATCTAGAACGACTTGTCGGACGTGGTATCCTTCAATTTCTAAGTCGACCAGTGGGTCGACATCGTTTTTGTCTTTTTGATTTAAGCTACAAATGTTCTTAGTTTGTTTCTCAGGGTTAGTGGTTTTAATTTGATGTAGTAAATCGATGAATTGACCTACAGATTCGTCTGTTTGAATGAGACGAGTTAACTGCTGGGTCGAGCTAAGTCGATTGTTAATAGTGTCTTCTTGCTGTACAATGTTTTGGAATATGTGTGTGGCCTCTTGATATGTCTGTTGTTCCTTGCTAGGGTCAGGATATGCAGTTGTGTTTTGGATTTTACTAATTTGAGGGTTATCAGGCCCAGTTTTGGTGCCTTGTCAAGTGACAACGTGCAAGTTCTTGGTAGTTATTACATCATTCTTCTGGACACAAGACAAGACATTAACATTCTTTTTATTACTGATTTTTTCCAACATGGTAGGACAATCCTCCAAGGAGTGATCGCCTACCCCACAGTGTGTACAAAATTTGAGGTCAGTTCTGTCCTTGTACGGACAGTCTGCGCATCTGTGCCCTTCTTTGTAATAAATAAAGCATTGGGTGGGTCGGCGACTTCTTATTTCGCGATTCCCAACGAATCGACCTGTTCTTCCAAACCCTGGTCGTGGATTATCATGTCGGCGTTCATATCGTCGGCTGTCATTGCGTTTCCCGTTCTGGTTGTTGTTGTTGTTTTGCTCCGTGTTCTGTGCCACCGCATTCGTCTGGTAAACGGCCTGGTAGTTCTGTCTATTTTTCAGGTTAAGATGGCAGTCGGCCGTGTTGTGATTTGCAGTTTCGCAGATAGCACACCAGGAAGCCTTTCCATTCTTCATATTATAAGGACAGTCGGCGGTAGAATGGTCTCCACGTTCCTGGCAAATGTCGCAAAATGCCTTTGTCTGCACAAAACAGACATCTTGTCGGCTGAATTGCTGTCGACAATTATCTTTGGAATGTCCGGCTGTTGAACAGTTAGTGCACCAGACTTCTTGGTTCTTGAGTGTGAGTTCTTTTAGGGACTTCTGCACGTTTTCCAGCTATTCTTCCAAACGGTGGTCGGTCTGATATGCAGGTATGTCTTCGTCCATCTCAACCTGCAGAGCTTTTGTCAGCGCATCTTCATACGACTTGAAAGTTTCCAGACTGATGTGTCGGGGAACTTTCTGTGAGAGTCCTGCAAGGAACCATTGAATCAGTAATTGTTCGTCAATAGTATAGTCTAACTAGCTCAATAGATCCTTCCATCGTTTATCGTAGTCGCGGACTGTTTCTCCTGGATTCTGTGATGTCATTTTCAGATTCTTGGCCGTCAGGTGTTTGGTGTCTGGGGTCTTAAAAAATGATAGGAATTGCGCTTTTATCTCGGCTTTTGTTGCTCTGGGCTGCTGTTCAGAAAATGTCATATACCATGTTAGAGCTCTTTTCCTTAGGGCTCCGGCGAACTAGGAAATCTGGCGTTCTTCTTCTGTGACCTTGTTGGCCTCCCATATTGATTCACAGATGAACCAATGTCGTCTGGGGTCTTCGTCTCCCTCATAAAGGGGAATCTGAGCAGATCCGTGACCCATGTCGGAGTCACTGTCACTATTTTCTGAAGTTGGCGGGGTGGGAGGTGTGGGTGGGGGTGAAAGAAGTGGGGTCGATGATATAGTCGAACCTGTAGGGGTGACGATGGGGTTTTGGTCGACGAAACTTGTACCTCCATCGGTGGTTGTTTCTTTCTCGCGGTACAACGGATTGTTGATAATTTGTCTTCTCGATGACCCACTGTCGCTTTGCGTGCTCAGGTCAGACTCTTGGTTCTCTTCGAAAGTTGTATGTGGAAGGGGGGGTGCTCCTTCATGTGTCGGCAGGAGCAAGTGGATACTACGAAAGGAGGGTGCCGTTTGAAAGGTCACCCAGTTCCCTTCGACCGGTCGGCGTATAACAAGGTGTCATCCCGGGTAAGGTTCATCACCTAGTCGACTCCAGATTGTGATGTCACCAGCTCTCAATCGGAGGTCATCTTCAATAATAGTCTGTATTACGGTATGGGAATTGGCGGGGGACAGGGTTACTTCATCAGGAACCACTATTCGGAGAGCTTCTTGCTGCTCTATCCACACTTCCTCTTCCTTAGGGGCCGTCTCTTCATCTACGCCTTCTTCGTGTCGGTCATGACCCGACTATGGCGGATTCTCATCTCGATCGGTCTCCCTAGGGTTTTGTTCTCGACGTAGCTCGTCAGCTCGTTCACGTCTGGCTTCCCTTCTTTGTTGTCGTTCGTCCCGCTCGAGTCTCTTAATGTCCGACATACTTTCATACAATACTATTCCTTCAAATCCTCTTCGGTCGGCTGTTCATTACTGGCTTGGTCGACTGGTATCCACTATGCTCCTTCTTCGACACATGACCAGCTACCCCCCCATAGCCTACCCGATGCTTTTTAAAAAGCTCGGATAGTGTCTATTTACTCAGGAAGTATTCCCACTCCCTTTCAGCGATGAATTTTTCCCACTTCTTCTATTTCTCCGCCCAGTTAGTATTAGGGGGTGGTTCGCGTAACGGTGGTCGAGCTTCGACAATATGGCCTGCTCCTTTTTCTATTAAGAATTTGAACAGCAGAGTCGGTAAGGAACACAAGAATTGATCAGTAAATTCTGTGAAAAATTTCTGTCGAACAGTTTCCACAGAAGTCCTATCTTCGACTGCTTGTTCCTCACAAAAGTCGTTGGCTATCTTTTCGAACCACTCCGATAGATTCGTACGACCTCCTCGGATCAGTTTCTGGAGTAACTGTTCTTCTTTAGTCTTGTCCGGTTTTCTCAACCAAAAGCTGCTTCAGTAGGTGTGGCACGGATTCGACAAACTTTTCGTGAGTGTCAGTGAAAAATCTGGCTTTTGCTTCTGCGACTGTCAATCTGTTCCTTCTCGCGTAATTTTGTAGATAGTTAGCAATTTTTCGCTCCCACCAGTCCTTTATCTCCTGTTCTGGTATCATATGTGAGCATATATTCCAGTTATGTACTACCGGCAACGGAACCAATGTTGAAGGCTAGGCTTTCAACATCATTCAAGCATACATTAAGTTCATACACAGCCATCAAAGACAAGTACTTTGGGAAGGGACGTCCAATCCACTGTTGTATTATCTTTGGTAATTATTTATACATTATGAGATAGGTTGGAGCGGTTGTACCCACTCCAACTACTTATTTGTTAATATCTATTTATCTTTTAAACTATATAATTACATGATGACATTTAGGAGGTAAGTGGCCCCCTCTACACATACTGGAAACCAGTGGCAGTGCAAGAGGAAATGGATTGAGTCACAGTAATGAAGAGTTTGGTGGATTCCATGTGGACATGATACCATCAAATCAGGAAGTTAATACAGTAATTAAACTAATCAGGTGGCAGCATCGAGGGATGATACACACATTTATGGATAATTCGACCGTTAGGTCAACCATATTGGTGACAGATTCGGTTGATAAGTAGTGTATTTTTTTGTAATGATTGTCAATATTTCACACAGGTGCTTCTGAGCTATAATAATGGGTGCGATGTGATTTGAACAAACCATCATTGTTGTTGAATGAGCAGAGCATTGTTGAATTCTTGCAAATGATTCATATTGATGGCCCAATTGATTTCTAGTGGCAGCATTCAGGACTTGCCACCCTTAGGCACACTAATTAAGGAATAAATGGTTGATTTACAGGAAGAAACCCATAGGAATCTATGAAAGAAGAGGGGCACAAATCATCCCAAGTCCCCTACGCAGAAGAAGCGGAATACCAGGAGTTTCAGTTGAGTGGAATTTGAAGCAAGGGAAGAGGCTGTACCATCAACAATAGATCTTGAAGATTCTAGACAAATAGGGGGCCGATAGCCGAAGACATTCTTGGTTTTACCCCCCTATGTAAACCTGGTGTGGCACAGATCAAGATCACCAAGAAACAGAAATACCCTATTCGAATGTCAGCGATGCCTCTGGGGATGCGTTGCACATTGAATATAGTTCCATTTTTTACAAGGATGAAGTACATTGACCATGACTTGTTGGAATACACTAAATGCACTACGGAACCATTCGAGTCAAAAAAGAGGGATGATGGTGTACCACTTTTTTGCACACCGCAATAGTGGGAAATAGGATTACACAGGTCGGGGTTGTTAGGCCTCACATACATGTTGTATTTTGGTTGTGTGTGAAGTAGGTGTTGGCATGCTTCCATGGAGGATACTTGTGGCTAGACACTAAGGTGTCAGTCACCATGGAGTTGATATCATAGATAACTAGGTTGCCGACGGGTGAGCCTGATATGTCGCTATATTTTCATGGAAAGGATAATGATAAGAAGTTATATTATAACTTGAAAAAGAATTATGGGATGGATCACAACCATAGAGTGTATGTTTTCAACTCAATAAATGACCATGCAGTTCGTATCGTAGCCAAAATTTAGGCCATCAAAGTGGTGATGAAGAACCACCCCAATTAATGCACATCCACGGTGATTGCATACATGGAGATGTGTGTAGAAGGAGTACATATTAATTGGTCCTTTTTTATTAAACTGGTTGATTGAGGATGCCATGCTTATCCAAGAAGGTAAGCATCCATTTATTTACTCTTGGTTGTTGATACTAATTGCATTGGTGGGATGGTCAGATCCCCGGGAGTACCAAGGCATGGAGGTTGAAGCCATGTGGACATGCAAGGGAGTATGGTACCAAAAAATGTGGTATATTAATAAGATGGAGTAGTTGATAAATTGTGCAATACAGTTTTATATGTATTTGGATGCGCTGTAGATTGCAACAAAGAAAATTTTGTGCCTTTCAAAGGAGGTAGTATAAAAATATAGGAGGATCACAATATTTGCGATGGGACCACATGCCATTCATATCCAAGGGCACTGGGATCAAGGAAAACAATATCTGGCCACCCAGTATAAGATGACCAATGAAGAGCTCGATGGTATAGTAGACGACTGGCTCGTCGAGTTGAGAATATCGGTGAGTAGCAATGATTTATCAGATACTGTGGCAGGCCCTCCTTTTGATGCCCCATTAGACCACATGCACTAACCTAAGAGCAAGCAAGAATAACAAGTGAAGTCATCAATGACTCTGATGTACTATGAACTGGAGCACCTATTCGAAGAAGGGCACACGAAGCAAAGGTTCGAGTAGGGTGAAGCAAGCAGCACCCTAACCATGACAGGAGACCAACTGACTCGCACTCTTACCGTGATCACCATGGTGACCACTGTGAGTAAGGAACAAGTCAAGAAACACTCTACAGA
This sequence comes from Pseudotsuga menziesii, assembly GCA_001517045.1. Taxonomy (NCBI): domain Eukaryota; kingdom Viridiplantae; phylum Streptophyta; class Pinopsida; order Pinales; family Pinaceae; genus Pseudotsuga; species Pseudotsuga menziesii. Next base: position 13,505 of record LPNX010056071.1, read on the forward strand.
AGGATTTTAGGAGGTAAAGACTCAATTATAGTCTTTAATTAATGTTATTTTGGAGAAGGTACCATAAGCTAATGTCTTGCAGAAAAAAAAGCGAGTTGAGCAGAGGTAAGCGGGTGTTGATCATACATATTCAGTCACATTCATTGGAGACCAGCAGTGAAGATATGGATGCAACACTTCAATGGTTCCATACAGTTTCATTGCATGTTGATTAATTACCAACCAACACTTTGGTGCCGCATTTCCTAAGATGGCTAGCCAAGAGATTTCCGAAAAAGAAGCAATCATCAACGACCACTTACTGAAGTCCTAGGAGCAGGAAGAATTGGCGAAGCAAGAGATAGAGCACCTCAAAAAGGTGCAAGATGTCGTAATTGTGGAGAAATCCCAGATACGGGATGACAAGGTGCAATTAAAAAAGTAATCACCTTTTCATGGTAGGAATTTCCTAACATTACAGACAAGATGTTCCTAGAAGTGAAGGTTATGTGTTTGGGCCAATTTATTGCATATTTGTGCAAAGATATTAAAGAATTACAGGAATGGGAGATCCCAAGCACACCACCCAAGCAAGTTGTAGCATGCAAGGGAATGATAGAGGATGTAGCAACATAGTTGGAAGAAAGCAAGAAGGAAGCCAAGTTAATTTGTGATGAAACCACGCAATTTTTTGGTAGTGTGGTTCAAGACGAGCAGTTACAACAACTAAGCATGCAATTGCATGAAGCTAAGGCACAATTGACAGTGAAGAGGGAATTACTTAAAATGATGGCCCCCATCATCCAAGTAACTAAGGAAATGAAAATAAAAGAATTGCAACAGTGAGCAACCAAGGAAAGAGAGCATCATCAACATCGCACCACTCATCTCGATGAGTTCTAGGATGTTGGTGAGAAGTTGGAACTTAAGGCAGTAAATGCGCTTCAAGCTACGTAGGATAGTCAAAAGGAGGTGACCACCAAACTTGTTGAAAATCCATTTGAGTAGGATGTGGAACACTATGTAATAATCAGTGAAAAGACAAAAGGTGCAGTTGAGGAAGTCAAGCAATATTACAGAGATTTCAAGATAAAGATCAATGACTATACAATATCTAGTTGATGTGGCTCGAGGACGAGCCACAAGAATGTGTTGGGGGGATGTTGGCAGGAGATATGGATGCATGTAGTACGGAATAAAATGTGCAAGATGATAAAGACAAAGGATTATTCTCAAGACAAAGGATGATGATCAAGACAAAGGATCGTGCGCAAGGAAGAGAACTCAATAAAGAGTCATCTTGGTTATAATTTTTGTACTTTTTTGTCATAATTTTGTAGTTTTTGGTCCAAGTCAGTTAGAGAGTCTCTTAATGTGGACCATTTTGTAAAGGCACAAGCTTCCTATATATAGAATTAGAAGTGTAGTAGGAATATATGAAGAAGTTGGTGAAAAGAGTAAGGCAATGTTGTCTGAGATTATTTGCAGAAGACTGTTCTGTGTGTCTGTTTTGTCTTGCAACTCTATGATGTATTTTGGGAATTTGTTTTGATGCGCAAAAGTAATATGACATGAGAGGAAGTTGATGCAAATTATTTATCTTTATTCTGATATGGTTGTTATTCCTGAATGATGTGATGTCTCTACATACTGAATGATGTCATGTTTGTCGATATGTTTATGAATAAATATAATGATGTGATATAATATGAATGGTTATCAATGTGATTGAACATGAATAAATGATGATAGAAACCCCAGTCTGAATCTTCGGTTGATATCAACACAATAAAATAGCAGATAATTAGATGCCCAGATCCTCCTCTTTACTACGAAAATGTGGATCCTGCAACTCTCCCTTGTTCATCTCCGGTGAGAGTTCATTTGCTTCGCAAGTGTTGTTGGATAGGGTAAGACCTGTCTAGGTTGGTGCTCAGGGAGATTGTAATGTTTAGGGGTGTCAACAGAGTGTGAACCCCTGTTGACAAATATGAGTCAACAAAACACGTATAGTTCCTTTTTTTAAACCACCGAGACTAGGTTAGACACCCATTCCATTAAAGAAATGGGTTATATGAAACCAAACTTCAATAGGTTTTTAACTTCATCCTTAACATCTTCCACTTTTCGTTGGTTCACATGATGTATATTTTGTCGAAAGGTTTGACATTATGGTATTTTATTATTTCATGCTCCATAATAGACAGGTCAATGCCTCACATATCCTCGTAAGACCAGGGAAACACATCACGTAATTCCTTAAACAAAGTCGTGTAAATGGAAATTTCTTCAGGTGAAGAATTTGCTCCGATATAGAAATTTTCCATGATGTGGGGTTTGGTGGAGATGTTTATTGGTATGGTTGTGGAAATTTTTTCCATGTTACCTCCAGTGAACACTCCTTCCTTAGGAAAAGGATTTATAGGTTTGTCAACCTTCACTCTTTCTCACATGGAACTTAGAGTTTTCAATTATTCTCAGCTCTGGTAGGAAATAGAACTTATGATGAAAATATTCACATATTTTATCGGTTCCTATCATTTCCTCAAGAATTTCTTCATCGGATAGTAAATCCATATCCAAGTAATCATATGAATAATTCAAGCTCATTTCCCATGTGGAAAAGTAGGCTTCCTCTGGATCCTCTGATAGGGAAGGAGTCAAGAGGGAATTAGTAGTAGCATCATATGTAGCTTGGTAGGATATTTTTGTTGCTTATAAGGGAACATTAGGCTCAACTTGCAAAGGGAGAACCCATGTATCTGTTCTATATGCAACCGTACAAATAATCATTTCTACACTAGTTGTTCTTAAAAAATTTATAGGAGTGGGAAATTCAAAAGTTCCCATCAGTGACGTGCACATCCCATCCACTAAGCTTTCATTTGTCGGGAGTGATTGATAAATCAAGGGAACATTGAACTCTTATGTGTCCATACAAATATTCTGGGTATAATATAGTTGATCAATAGTCCATATATTCCCTTCATGAGGGAATACAAGAATAGGGAATACTAACGACAGAATAGTGCACATTGGATAGGTCCAACTCCTACCCAAGAGTAAATTGTATTCCAAAGGGGTGTCAACAACCTCTACTTCTACTAAAACAATTTTCCCTGCCAATTCGATGTCACAAGAAGAAAGGATACCATACAAACATAAATACCTTCCATTGAAAGCAGACAATAAGGTATTTCACAGGACCAACTCAGGGGATCCCAAATCTTTTCAACATGAAACATCCATTACACAAGTATATGCACCTTCATATATAACAATTTGTCTGATGGTTTTATTGTCATGGACTACATTGATTTGGAAGGATACATGGTAAGGCAAGCAATGTTTGAAATAAGATAAATGAAACTTAGTCGTTAATACTGTGAAATCAATACTCAGAAGTGCATTACGTTGTGAAGGACAACTTTGTAACTCTTCTAAGGAAGTCATAGCACAAGGATTTTGGGCCAAGTATTTCATAATCAAATATCTGGGATCAGCCCTCAAATTCAGGTTGTGATATCTCTTCTTGAGGACTCATTTCGGTATATTCAACCACGTTTCAACCAAATTTTCAATCGAAAGTGGGGCTGGTGCTTCGGCAGGTTGTTTATCTTTCCGTGAATACTTAGATTCATAGTTTTTGGCTATGGTTTGCAATGAATAGTGGGATTGGACCATGTTAATGTATGATTGATCAACAGGGGGAATGTTCTAGGTTCCCCTAATGTTCTTTGGATCGCTTGAAGTTTCATTTTTTCCTTATGGGAAAGGGTCCTTGAGGATGGTAGGTTGTTTCTCCAAAAACTTCTGAGCTTGTTCCATTAGGGGAGATTTTTAATTCAAGTGGTCTTCCTAAAAAATATTGCAGGGAAACTTCACATTTTTCTTCTCTTTCTTCCCCTTCTCAGCATTGTTTGTGGGTTTTTTTAATTTTCATTTCCCTCCCCTTTCTTCCCTTTGTTTTTCTTTTCATCGGACTGCTGAGTGCTCTTTTGGGTGGATTGTGAATTATAAACATATGAATTATGAGGGGAGGGGGTGAAATCCTTGGATTCTTCCACTACAGACTACTTCACTAATAGTTCATGTATTTTCTTCGCTAGTGATTCCACAGTGGGTGATTCAACCAAACCTACATTGCCATCAACATGCGGTCAAGGATTCGATTTCGCAAATTTTGTATTAGACCTTTGAGCACTAGGTATAATCTCATAGAGAATCCCATACTAAGCATAGATTAGATCAAGTTTTTGGTCCCTGAGAATGACTTCCTTTTTGGTCGTCACTCCCAAGGTTGAAACATCTTTTGGAATATATGGTAACAGAAATTTCAAAAACCATTCCAACACAAAATCTAGAGGAATATTGGCTTTAATCAGCCTATTTATTCTTCTCCACTCCTGAATGTGATTAGAAATGTGAGTGGCCTTAATCTACTGAAAGGTCGGAAAAAGGTTCTTACAAACATCATACCATACCGGAAGTTTAAATTTATTGAGAAAAACGTGGCTAAATCAAGGAAACTATCATAAGCAGTAGATGGAAGTTTGATGTACCATTTAGCTTCTACACTAGTCAAGTTACTTTGAAAAATACTCAACTAAATAGAATCATCCTTCATTGAGTTTGAGGATAACCATAGATGAAAATTAACGACATGGTCACCGGGGTCCTCTCTATTTTTCCCTTCAAATTTTGGTATATATGAAGGTAGTTTGATGGGAACCGGTGACAAAATCTAACCATGGCGCACAAGGTCTTTCATTAGTTTTGAAAGATATGACAATTTTAATGTTGTCAGAAAAGGGATTAGAGGCCTAGCTGGATTTTTGTATTACAGGACTTGATGTGATGAAGTTCCCACACCAATTTTCCCATAAGGTTGGTTGAGGTTTCCCATAGGCACTGATTGCGATGTAGTCACACAATGGTTTGGAAAGGATTCCACCCAAACTCTTAAGGGATTACTAACATGAGGTGTATTATGTTGGTTTCTACTAGTTCCTACCAAGACCGGTGTCATAGACATGGGAGATGTTGTTAAATCAACGAATAATGAAAAATAATATCTTCCTACTTGCGTGGTCGAGACCTGACTTGTAGTTTGAAAGACGAATCCTAAGAAATGATTCAGACTTCTAGAAGACACACCTGAAAAAGTAGGTGTAGGGCCTACATATGGAAAATACAGAGGGATATGTCCTCCATACCAAGTGTATCCTTGAACAAAACAGGTGGAACCACTAGGGTTACTTTGATAAAAACTAAGAATAACAAAGTATCAATCCTTTTCTATTTGAAAATTATAATCAAAGATAGAATACTTATCAACTTAATGCATACAAATTATTAGGGGTTTCCATGTTTTCCCCATCCATATATTTATGAATTGTTCTGCAACTTCTGTTCAGAAAATCACCCCCGATCTGAGCCAAGCACAATAGAATACCAATGAATTAGGGAATTCTATCTATCTTATTTACTACTGCATAGTAGTCACATGTTTTTTTACCAGCTCTATGAATTTCTTTATAAAATCATATGCCAACCACAACCTTTATTTGACAGATCATATTCGTTTTCATGGTCAATGAGAACTCAAGAAAATGCAATTGAACCCTCCGGGAACTAGAAACCATTACCCCCTTGTAATGCCATCTCTTTGCAAATTTTATTTTAAGAGATGGATCCATTCATGTTTATGTTTCTCTCTCTTAGATAGGAAAAAGTGTGTGTTTTGCATCTCTGTCTTATTTTACTCTCTCTTCTTTGCAACAAGTAGTTATTTTTTCATTATGAATTCTCTCCATTTCTTTTTATTCTTAATCGATTTAATAGTTACTTTCTTCACCTTGTCTTATCATTCTTTTTAATTATTGTTATTTATTAAGAAGTCCTTCCCCCTTCTAGCATGTTTGGCACCTCTTCATAACTAGATGTTCCGCAATAAGTTAGAAACATTAAGTAGATAAAATGAGATATATAATAACAACATTATGTATCCATGATGTCTTAGAGTTTTCATCTCAAACATCGATACTAATGTATCTAAGTCCTCGAAGAATTCATCAACAAGGGTTACAGGCTTGGGATACCAAATCTGATACCCACAACACTAACTATCAGTGATGTTCTAGAGTCCTTCAACTAAAAAAAAAATCAAGTATGCCTAAGTCCTACAAGATTATATCAGAAAAGAAGGACATTACATTCAGTACTTAGGGTGTGTTGTAGTGGGTATTTTTCCCCTACTATCTGCAAAAGAACCTACCTTAGATCAGTCAGATATAGGGGTAGAGTTCATGTTGCAAGGGATATCTTGACCTTGACTTACAATAAGAAATAACAAAATAGTTTTTACAATTTTATAATTTCTACTCTAACTAATAAAACATAAGAATGAACATACTTTTAAATTGGGCCACTGCAACCATTTTAGGAAATGGTTTGTAGGATCCCACGATTCTAGTGTCCATTGGTATCCAACAAGGGGTTGTCCCTGGGAAAGGGATCAAGGGTTACATGGAGAGAACTCGACGTTAAATGTGGGATAGTGTGGTGAAAGGTGTGGAAAATAGTGAGGAATTAAGGAAAAATGAAAGTTCAAAATTTGTTGTGGGGAGACCTTCACAATGTATTTATAGGATGATCTAGGATTTTCTTACCCATGGTATTGAACCATGGTTTTTCATAGTCTATGGTATTTATCCACAGTTTTTAATCCATTCTAATTTTAGGGTTTTTTTGTCCTTTTTGGGAGAATGGAGCTTATGTTGCAATAAATTCCCAACTTCCTTGTATTTATGGGGTAAGGGATAATAATGTTTTGGACCAATTTTGGTGGAATTTAATTGTGAAGGTCAAAATGGAGGAAATAATGGTGGGATTATGATGTATAATTATAGTTTGGACCATAGAGAGATATGTGGAAAATGTTTGGTGTTAACATATTTCCCCCTGATGTATGAGGGCAGGAGCTTATCGTATGGTTGACAAACATCATAGAATCAAGGTAGAAATGGTGACAATGGTGGAGAAACCTGAGGGAACCGTGGAGGAGGCAGATTTTCCTCATCTGAAATGTAGTGGTTGTTGATTTGTATTAATTCTAAAAAATGGATGAGGTGCATATAATCTCATACATATGTATGGACGAGGCAGGCATAACCATGCTCGTATCAATGTCTCAATATAGAAATGGGGATCAATGCTCAAACAATGGGATTCGATCAATACATACAACTGGAAGTACATAATGGTAGCCTCAATGTGAGGCTAAATACAAATACTGATATGAATAACTGGTACATAGAAGCAATGGAATTCTCTTGGAATGCAATATCACAACAATGGATGCTTTGTTGAATCTGAAGGTGTACAAAACTTGTATGGACTAAATGACTGAGAGTCAGAATCTCTGAGATACAATAAACAACATAAAATATTGTAGGTACACAAAAGCATGATAATTTGAAATCTTCCAAAAATTGTTGCCAACGCAGCTCAAAGATCACAAGGGACATGAAATTGTATGGGTCCCAAGATATAGCCACCAGTGTTCTAGAGTCAAGTGACAACTGGTCCTTTGACCAAATAATGAAGGAACCAATGACATGTATGAATCTCAATAGTTTGATAATGTAACTGAAGTTGAGCACATGAGACATAACCAACCCAAAAGGCACTAAGGACTCCTTTCAAGTGGTCCAAGGTACTCATCAATGAGGTGGATGAAACTAGGATACAGGGACATCTGGGTCTATCCTCTGGAATAGTTGTGTTGGAGTTAAGAAAGGGAGACCTAAAAATACCGAGGAAATGAGGTTTCCTTGATAGAAACATGAGGAGGACAACCATAGATATGGAACAATGATGGGATTGAGACAATAGAGGGGAAACAGGGGCAGGGAACTATAGGGGACTCAAATTTCCTTTGATCAAAGTATAACAGCAGGGATTCTCTTGTAGCAGATGATACTGACTCATGGGGAGGGAATCATGGCTAGGGAATTGGGGAGATGATTGAAATGGGAAATGATTGGACAAGTGATATCTAGGGGATTCAAGGGAGACTCATTGTAGAGTACTCTGAAAAAAGGTGACCCAATGGAGGGGAGATGTCATAATGAGAGACTATATGCAATATATGTTGGCATATAAAGGCACCATTTGGTCCTTCTTCATAGTTTGAGCATGAAGAATGGATAGAGGTATGCTCAGTATGATACTGTCTCATGGATTTTTGTCCAGCTCAATATGGTAAATGCTTGATGGTGTTTTCATGTTTAGAGAGTATGAAAATAGGAATAATACTCCAATGGGGTATCTTTTTTGTATAGTAGTCTTCTAAGTTAAAAAAATCATAAAAGTGTACAAAGGATAGCTCTCCCAACTAAAAGGTCCAGAGAGACTTCTTTTCTATAGGTAGTCCAACCAGGTCAAAAAAGGTTAAACCTATACTGATTAGATGATCATTCAAATACTTTTACAAGCATGAATGACACCAAGTTTGCTCGATGATATTTTATTAATGTTAGGGATGGAAAAGAGCTTAAATCCAACCCATAGTGATATTTTTCATAAGTTATGGTCCCAATTTCCAAAAGAACATAAAAGGATACGAAAGGAATCATTCCTATCTAGAAGGTTCTAGGGTGGTCCTTTTCTTGAATTAGTCTGTGTAGTCTGAAAATGGGGATAAATGAGGCCACATGGATTCCCTTTCAAATAATTTAACGAGCATGAAAGGAAGCAAGTTTTCCTACATATGGAGAATACAGAGGGATATGTCCTCCATACCTAGAGTATCCTTGAACAAAAGAGGTGGAACCACTAGGGTTACTTTGAAAGTTTTGGAATAAAGGAGAGGATGTGAAAGGTACAGTAGGTATCCGAGTGACCACCATATTAGAAGGACCATTAGGATTTCTCATGGGTACTGTAACGTCCCTGACCCTCTGACCGATGAAGAGGACGCTACCATGGAGTTAATCATCTGGACTACTAGCCACATGAACATGTGAATTCATAAAAATGTTGAAACAGAATGCATTGAAGTAGAACATACACAGATGCAATTATTTATCATACACAACAGAAGCAACATACATTCATACAAGCATTCATTCAACATGTTCATCATAATCATTAATAGTAAATAGGATTCTAGAAGTAAAATAGACAAAGTTACTTATCTTCTAAGAACTCGTTCCACAACCACCTACGTTGCTGCAACGTTCCACCCAACCATAGGCCAGTGTTCTCCTTAATCTCTCAACAATGCTACCACCCCCTAGCTAGGAATGATTCTCCAAGGAATAAGGAACAAGCAGGCTTACACATAGCCAAGGATACACAAAACACAACCAAGCCAACACAGTTGGGTTTATCAGGCCATCAACAAGACATCCAAGCCAACATGGTTAGGTTTATCAAGACATCAAGGAGTTGGTAAAGGCTAAATGCTAAGCTGGTGATCCCATTACATATATAGGAACACCTACACCATAACTACCCTGACTTCTAAGACACCCACACACACCCAACACAAGGAATCAGTCCCTTCTCTGCTACACAGTCCCTCAGGCCCTACCTTCCCTTCTAGTGCTATTCATGGGTTGTGGAGAAGAAATATATCCCTTTAGCTCTGTCTGTGTGGTTTCCAAACACACCATTTTTATCAAGCAACCCAAGCCCCCATCCTTGCTCCCAACACAGTCCAAAGAACAACCATTGCACGCATGCAATTAATCAGCAATTATAGCTTAACAGGGGAAAACAACTCCTAAGTCATTCTTGGCCCTATCATGGTCAAAATGACTCCAAACAATCTATAGCAGCCCCAAAGCGTAATAGCATACACAACCAACAAACGTGGGGAACAACAACCCGTTCTGCATAATCAAAGCCACTGGGGAAAACTTACGAAACCCACACTGGGGAAGAAAATGCAGTCTCCCAACCTGTGCGTGAGTGAAACTTGCACCAAAACCCAAAATACAGAGGGAAAACACATCAGATTCCACTCTATGGAAGAATGTGAATGACAACCAATAAACGGCTCCCCTCCTGGCTACGTGAGATCAAACATAATAGAAGACTATGCAAAAAAATGAACAGACTCTCGTCCCCAAAATGTAAAGAAGACCCCAACACAACACAATGCAAGGGAGACGACAGAAAACTCACAATTAGTCTGTGAGGAAAGTATACACCCACACCATCCGCAAAATCCGTAGAGGAAAACTGCGTGAGTAAAACTAGGAAAATCTTGTGCGTGAGAATGAGCAAGACTCCCGCTCTTGCGTGAGAATGAATAGCCAAGGGAAAGAATGGCATCATGGAGTTATTGGAATGGGAGGCATATTCATTCCTCTACCCATCGTGAGGTTCAATCCACTGGTGGAGTGTGTGTGTGGGCAAGGACTAACAGTCCTGCCACACTCCATTCCCAGCCATAATTTCCCCAACTAACAGTAGAAGTTTTTAATGGTGGTGGTTGGAAAAAACAAGGAAAGATGGGAAAATCAAAACAGGGTGGTGACACATGGAATTCTCTCATGGCTCAAGGTTTGACAATTTCCCCACCCTTATCCTTGTGAAAATCATGCCCCTTCTCAATTTAGTTTCCGCGAAGGTAGATGGATTGGTTATTTAATTAAAGATTCATATTTACATGATGACAAAACTCAATATGTATGCCGCATGTCCTAATTTACCATCGGTGACAATTTAAATCCAAAACATAGCATAACCAATTGATGGTGGGGCCTTGGCCTTTAGCTCCGCACCATGATAATTTACAATATATACATCATATACATCTAATGCAATGGGGTCAAAACCAGGGTGCTACATTCCCCTCCCCCTTCAATAGCATTGTCCTCAGTGCCTAACAAAATTGAACAAAATGATACATTGGTATCGCCTCAGTGTTCCGCAGAATTGAACAAAAAATGGATGTGCGAATCGCATGGCATCCTCCAGCTCCCATGTAGCCTCTTCAGGTCCGTAGTGCTCCCATTGCACCTTTTCCTGCCCTATGGCCCAGTTCCAGAGCATTGTGACCTTCCTGTCAAATATGCACATTGGCTCGATTTGGAACTCTCCCTCAGGTTCCACCTGAATCACATCCCAATTTATCACATGATTAGGATCATGTACATATCTCTTAAGAAAAGAAACATGAAAAAAATTATGAGCGCTAGTGCTAGCAGGAAATGCAAGTCTATATGCAACTGGCCCTATTCTTTCAAGCACTTCAAATGGCCCATAGTATCTAGGTGACAACTTGGCACAACTTCCAAGCTTCAAAGAACTCTTCTTTGCCTTCAAAGTTATGCTTATCTACATAGCTTTTCTATCTATCATGTGCTGCATTCAGATTCTTCCTGATCTTTACAACCTCTTGCTACATTTCCTTGAGCAACTTTGGTCCAAGCACAATCATGTTCACTGGGTTATCCCAAGTCACTAGTGTCCTACACCTTCTTCCATACAAAGCTTCATACGAACTCATCCCCAAGGATGCCTGTTGCCCATTGTTATAAGCAAATTCTACCAAGTGCAAGTAATCTTCCATCTTGGTTGGTTTGTCCATCACGTACATGCAAAGCATGTCTTCAAACACCTGATTAACTCTCTCTGTCTACCCATCTATCCGAGGATGGTATGTAGTGCTGAAGTTTAGCTTTGTACCCAAGTCTGCAAACAACCCCTTCCAAAAGTTGGAAGTGAACTTGACATCTCTGTCACAGACTATTGCCTTTGGCAATCCATGCAATTTGAAAATCTCCTTGATGAAGATCTTTGCAATGTCATCAGTCTTATGCGTAGAATTAACCGGTATAAAATGCGATGCCTTTGTCAACTTGTCCACCACAACCATGATGGAGTCATGTTTCCTCCAAGTCATTGGCAATCCTGTAATAAAATCCATGGAAATAACTTCCCATTTCCATTCCGGAACTGGAAAAAGCTGCAAAAAATCTACTGGATGTTGATGCTCAACCTTTACCTACTGACATTTCATGCACCTGGAAATGTATTCACCCATGTCCTTTTTTATACCTGGCCAAAAGTACTGCCTTCTAGCTGTAGCAATTGTCTTCTAATATCCTGGGTGACCAAAATACAGAGCTTGATGGATTTCATCCATAATAACTCTCCTCAAATATGCTACATCTAGGATATAAATTCTACCTTTATAAGTGATAAGTCCATCTTCTTCCAATTTATATCCCTCATACCTCTTCTCAAGACTTTGCTGCTGTAATTTGTCTTTTACTTGCTCATACAATTCATCTCCAGCAACATTATTAACAATCTGCTGCCTAAATATGATTGGCAAATACTAAGAGATGCCACATGCATTTCCTGCACCTTCCTGCTGAGTGCATCAACTACTTTGTTTTCTTTTCCTTTTATGTGCTTGATTTTGAAATCAAACTCACATAAAAATTCTAGCCATCTTGCTTGCCTAGCATTCAGAGTAGGATGATCAAACAAATACTTCAATCCACAATGATCTGTTCTGAGCTCAAATCTCCTACCCATCAAGTAATGCCTCCACATCTTGAGGGCATGTACTATGGATTCAAGCTCTAGATCATGAGTGGCATATTTCTTCTCATGCTCCTTCAGCTTTCTTGACTCATAACATATCACATGGTTGTCCTACATAAGGACTCCTCCAAGCCCTTGTCCGCATGCATCGGTACATACCACAAAATCTTTTTCTGGATCCGCAACATTCAATACGGGTGCACTGGTGAGAAGATTCTTCAGCTGCTAGAAACTTTATTCACACCTCGATGTCCATTCAAACTTCATCCCTTTCTTTTGCAAAGAAGTGATCTCATGTGCAACTCTAGAGAATCCCTCAATGAACCTCCTGTAGTATCCTGCAAGTCCCATAAAAGATCTTACATCTATTACATTTCTTGGAGTAGGCCAATTCATAATGGCTTGAATCTTTTCAGGGTCCACAGATATACCTTCCTCTGAGATAATGTGACCCAAATATTGAATTCTATCTCTATAGAGGTCACACTTGCTCAGTTTCACATATAGCTGATGCTCCCTGAGCAATTTCAATGTCAATCTCAAATGCTCTTCATGCTCCACCTCATTCTTAGAATAAACAAGAATGTCATCAAGGAAAACAAGAACAAACTTGTCCAAATACCTGCTGAAGACACTATTCATAAGGCACATAAATGTAGCTGGTGCATTCGTGAGACCAAATGGTACCACTACAAACTCATAATGCCCATACCTTGTCCTGAAGGCCATCTTATGAATGTATTCATCCTTGATTCTCACTTGATGGTAACCAGACCTCAAGTCAATCTTGGAAAATACCTTTTCTCCTCTCATTTGATCGAAGAGGTCATCAATCCTATGCAAAGGATATTTATTCTTCACAATAACATTGTTCAATTGTCTGTAATCAATACATAACCTGAGTGTACCATCTTTCTTCTTTACAAACAGAACTGGTGCTCCCCAAGGAGACACACTCAATAGGATATACTTCTTTTTCAAGAACTCTTGCAGTTGTAGTTTCAACTCTAGCATCTCCGGTGTACTCATCCTGTGGGGTTCCTTGGACACTGGTGCTGCTACTAGCACAAGTTCAATTGTGAATTCAATGTCCCTCTTTGGAGGAAGCCCTGGAATCTCATCACGAAACACATCCCTGAATTCCTGTAACACCTAATAGTCCTCCAACCTCGGAGTTTCATCTCCTGATGTCTCCAAAATATGGGCTGCATACAACTGGCAACCCTTCCTACAGAACTTCTTTAACTGCATTGCTGAAACCTACCGTACTGAAATCACCTTTGGAATACCTTTCACAAATACTAGGTTTGCTTCTTCATTCATGCATTTGAAATTTTTATTGTAACAGTCAAGCTTCACCCTGTGAGCTTCTAACCAATCCATTCCAATGAGAACATCATAGGAACCAAGCGGTAGAACATTTAGATATACACAAGTGACCAATCCATCCATGACCAATGGACATGTCTCTACCACTTCACTGACCTTTCTCTTACTTCCAGTGGCTAGCGGGACTAACCAAGATTTCCTATGCTTTATTTTCTGAAAAGCACAAAAATCCACTACTCTAGGAGTAATGTAACTGTGAGTAGAACCAGGGTCAATCAAAATAGAAACAGATTGCTCAACAATCTTACCTGCTACTTCAACCACAGTTGACTGGTGATCTTCCTGGCCATCCTCCAATGCTGCATAAATCCTAGGGACTACCCTTGCTACTTGACCCACTGTTTCTGCTTCTTGAATGTTATAAGCTGGTCTTGCACTCTCATTCTTGAGTGGACAATTTCTGCGTATGTGGGGTCCTCCACATTTCCAACATTGAAGTGGTCCTCTATTCTATTATGGATGCTTAGGCTTTTCTCCTATCACTCCAACTGGCTTACTCGCAGCTTGAGATGGCTACTTCTGCTGATTCCTAAAGTTAGAAGGTTTGAAACCTTTCTTTCTTTGGTCAAACTTCTCATTCTTCTTGTCCTTCCATGCCTTATGGTAATCGGGTTTACCTTTGCTTTGCTCATAGCAATACTTAGCCTTCCTTATTGCTTCTTCAAGAGTTCTAGGTTCATAAAAATCAATTCTCTCTTTGTAAGACTAAGGTAATCCACTCAAAAAATGTTGGACCTTCACTTTTTCATATCTGATGTACCGGACATACCTCAAAAACTCCAAAAAATTATTTGCATAATTTTCCATGGTCCACTGTCCCAATCTCAGCTCATGGAACTCCTTAATCTTATCATCATAATACCTGTTAGAGAGGTATTTCAGCTTGAAATACTTCTTGAACTATTTCCACTTAAGTTTCCTTTCACTGATCCTCTTTACTTACTTGAAGTGTTCCCACCAAATGGATGCCCTTCCATTTAGATTGAATATGGAAACTCTTCCCTTCATGTTTCCTGAATAATCATGCACTTGAAAGTACTTCTTTATCCCAAGAAGCCAAGCTTCAACCTCTTGTCCAGTCTTTACCTCACCATCAAATGTAGTAGGTTTTTCCTTCTTAAATTCATCCTGAGAGCGATCCCTATGGTGTCTCTTTATTTTTCTTTTATGAGAAGAAGAATTGGAATCCCCGCTGGGTTCTTCAGAATCAGATGATCCACTAGAAGTCCTTCTCCTTCTTCTAGTGCTACTCTTACTGCCTTCTGGTCTTGCTGTACCTCATCCAGATTCTATATTTCTTTGCAAGTCTGTCAAAATATACAACATTGCAGCATTCAACTGATGCTACTCTTCCTAGGATTTGATCAAGCTTCTCATGGTGGCTGCAACATCTGAATGTGTCTCTTGGATTCTCCTTCCATTAGAATCTATGTCATCATTTTCATTACGAACATTTTATCCTATGGCATATCTGGCACGCTCGTAAGAATCCCAAGCATCATATCTGTCATGGGTTCTCATAAGTGAACTGCAACTTACTTACCAAAAATCATTACCTGGAATACTACTCTTGAAGGTGACTATGATTCTGCAAACGTGTTAGTAACACAACTGTTAGATGCATAACATTGATTTAAATTAGAATTACTTACCTTCTCCTAGAAAAATGATAAAATAACAAATTTTCCCAAACACAATATTTTCTTCATCAAAGAACGTCTATCTGAGGGGGATGACGGGGGTCAAGGGGGCTTGCCCCCTTGTGGCTTCCACCACTGTAAGGCGGGTCGAGGGAAGCACCCTCATTTTTTTTTTTGTAAATCTTTGATTTTCGCGCAATCTGGCGCATAAGATCACTGCCACTTTCCCCTTTTCAGACCTAAAAATCTATTGAAAAACCATTGAAAATCCCTCTGAAAAATAGTCAAAATCTGCTGGGAAATCCCATGGAAACTCAAAATTTCCTTGCACAGGATCGGGTCTCATCCCAACTAACATTTCGATGTTTTGACAGTCAGCACAACTAACTTCATCCACTGTTCATCGGTGATCTGTTCGCCTACTTTTCTCCGATGTGTCAGATCCACATCCAACTCTCTGAACCTAATCGGTGATGAAACCAACCTATGTGCTACATTGGTGGTCAGGCTTCTTGTGCATCGGGTGGTTAGTCATCTCGGCTTTCTCTATGATGGCCCATAAGCCTTCTGTGTTTCTCTGTGGCCACAAGCCTATCTTGAAAGACTAACCCTGCACCTCGACGATCCAAGTCACTGTACTTCCTGTCATTGCGGCGATCCAAATGACAACTTGCCTTCACTATGTAGGTGATCAGCTACGTTATTGCGTCGGATGATTAGTGTTCTAGGTAGCTACAATGGTGGACGTTTAATCCACTAACTTTCGCTGATCCAAATAGCTAACTGTTCCCGATCACTGATGGCCTCAACACTTAGACAATTTTTGAAAATTTCTCCTACTGTCAGCGAAAACTTTCTCAATCTTCCGCTGACTCTGTTGGCTCCAAGACTTAGAAATATTTTCGAAATTCTCCCTTTAGCCTTCCTCTTCACCTCTTGATCTTCTTTTCATTGGAGAAATAGTTCCATCAGCAGCCACAATGGTGACCCACCATCCTCGATCTTCTTCCGATCAGTGAACTGATTTTTTACCGTCATCGGCAGTCGAAGCTCCTCCCCATTGGAAGACTAGTTCTCTAGGATTCCACAATGGCAGGTGCACGAAGACTATATTCTTCCAATAGCTGACAATTTCAAGCCTTAGAAATTTTTTAAACTTTCTTTACGGCGTCGGCAGTCGAAGGCCTTTCCCCTTAGATGTGTAGTTGTCTAGCCATCTGCAATGGCAGGCGCTCGTTCAACTATTTTTCGTTGATAGACGTCGAACACTTAGAAAAATTTCTGCAATTTTCCTTCCAACTGTCCTCTGTCGGTTGTGCTTCCACCTAGCTCTCCGCTACATCCGAATTCCCTTCCCGTGAAGTGTTCCGATGAACCGACAGTTCAAAAACTTAGACAAATTTGTGGAAGTTTTATGTCATCAACTTCTGATCTCTGCTGGGTAAAAATAAATCCTGCTTCTGTTACTGCATCTTCGTGGTCCATTCAGGCCCATGCTAGAACATGAGCTCTAATACCACACTGTAACTTCCTCTACCCTCCAACCGACGAAGACGATGCTACCATGGAGTTAACCATCCGGACTACCAGCCCCATGAACATGTGAATTCATAAAAATGCTGAAATAGAATGCATTGAAGTAGAACATACAGAGATGCAATTATTTATCATAAACAGCAGAAGCAACATACATTCATACAAGCATTCATTCAACATGTTCATCATAATCATTAACAATAAATAGGATTGCAGAAGCAAAATAGACAAGGTTACTTATCTTATAAGAACTTGTTCCGCAACCAGCTACATCGTTGCAACATTCCACCCAACCATAGGCCAACGTGCTCCTTAATCTCTCAGAAACATTGGAACCCTCGAGCTGGGCAGGATTCTCCAAGGAACAAGGAACAAGCCAGCTTACACGTAGCCAAGGATACACAAAACACAACCAAGGAAACATAGTTGGGTTTATCAGGCCATCAACAAGACAACCAAGCCAACATGGTCAGGTTTATCAGGCCATCAAGGAGCTGGGAAAGGCTATACGCTAAGCTGGTGAGCCCATTACAGAGCTAGGAATAGCTACACCAGAACTAGTCTGACTTCTAAGACACCTACACACACCCAACACAAGGAATCAGTCCCTTCTCTGCTACACAGTCCCTCAGGCCCTTCCTTCCCTTCCAGTTCTATTGAGGGGTTGTGGAGAAGAAAGCCATCCCTCTAGCTCTGTCTGTGTGGTTTCCAAACACACTAGTTTTATCAAGCAACCCAAGCCCCCATCCCTGCTCCCAACACAGTCCAAAGACCAACCATTGCATGCATGCAATTAATCAACAATTACAACTTAACAGGGGAAAATGACTCCTGAGTCATTCTTGGCCCTATCATGGACAAAATGACTCCAAACAATCTGCAGCAGCCCCAAAGTGTAATAGCATACACAACCAACAAACGTGGGGAACAACAACCCGTTCTGCATAATCGAAGCCACTAGGAAAAACTTACGCAACCCACACTGGGGAATAAAATGCAGTCTCCCAACCTATGCATGATGGAAACTTGCACCAGACCCCAAAATACAGAGGGAAAACACACCAGATTCCACTCTGTGGAAGAACATGAATGACAACCAATAAGAAGCTCCCCTCCTGGCTACGTGAGATCAAACAGAATAGATGCTTGTGCACAAAAATGAACAGACTCCCATCCCCAAAATGTAAAGAAGGCCCCAACACAACAAAACGTAAGGGAGACCACAGAAAAAACACAATCAGTCTGTGAGGAAAGTATACACCCACACCATCCGCAAAATCCATAGAGGAAAACTGCGTGAGTAAAACCAGGAAAATCCTATGCGTGAGAATGAGCAAGACTCCCGCTCCTCCATGAGAACGAACAGCCAAGGGAAAGAATGGAATCGTGGAGTGAGTAGAATGAGAGGCGTAGTCATTCCTCTTCCCATCGTGAGGTTCAATACATTGGTGGAGTGTGCATGTGGGCAAGGACTAACATTCCTGCCACACTCCACTCCCAGCCGTAACTGCCCCAACTAACAGTAGCAATTTTTAATGGTGGTGGTTGGATAAAACAAGGAATGATGGGAAAATAAAAACAAGGTGGTGACACATGGATTTTCTCTCATGGCTCAAGGTTTGACAATTCCCCCACCCTTATCCTTGTGAAAATTATGCCCCTTCTCAATTTAGTTGCCGCAAACGTAGCTGGTTGGGTTATTTAATTAAAGATGCATATTTGCATGATGGCAAAACTCAATATGTATGCCGCATGCCCCGATATACCATCGATGACAATTTAAATATGAAACATAGCATAACTAATCAATGGTGGGGCCTTGGCCTTTAGCTCTACACCATGATCATTTACAATATATACATCATATACATCTAATGCAATAGGGTCAAAACTGGGGTGTTACAGGTACTATAGGACTAAGCACTATAGTACTCGGAGACATAGATATCGATGAACTAAAGTTCAGTGATACTACTCATGCAGTGGGTATGTTTGAAAATGGTACACTCACATGTGGATAAGATACTCCATTGGCTCACATGGATGAGGTGGGGGTATAGATATCCCTATATCCTTCTCCTATATTCAACATGACGAAACTTAATGGGACATCAAAACCAAGTTGATTGAACGGTCTAATTTGTACAAGTATTGGATCTTCCAAATTAGTGAGAGGTGAGTTATAATTCTTTGCAAACTCTTCAGAATAATTATTTGATCTTTATCAATGGATGATCAGGTTGATTATACCTTAGTTTAGGTTCCCCTTGAATTTCTCCAATACTAGTAGATTTGAAAGAACCACTTGTGTTAATTCTCCACCTTCCAGGTGGCGGTGGAGGGTCCACATGTTACATTTTTATCATTTAAGCAATATGATCTTAGGATCTTACCTGAGTGAATAACATGCACAATAATAATCACAAGAGACAAGAGACACAAAGAATTTTCCTCAAGGAAACCATTAAGGAGAAAACCCTGCAACTTCCTTAGAGTTAGAATGAGCACCAGTAGGAAAAGTAAAACCCAAAAACATAAAGATGATCTCCAAAATATGATCTCTCTCACTTGTGCCAGCACTTCCTCTCTCACTCATGCACCCCAGTTGAGAGAGTGTGTATAAGAAATAGAGAGGCTCACTCTCTATTTATACAAATTTATGACTTGAAAATTACTTACCAGGGCCGACATCTCTAGGAGAGTCTAATAACCCTAGTGCCCCACAACTGTGGGGACTTTGGCCCCTGATCAACAAGGAGGGTTAACCTCAACTCAATTATGGGGATAATTTCCCTGACTTACAATGAAGGGTTAAACTCAATCACTTTAAATTACTTTATTATATTACTAATTCTCCCGATAGGAACATTAGGGTACAATATAAGATATACAAGTGAATACATTCCGAAGTTACAAATACATCAACACTCCCTCTTAACTAGGAAGGTATTCTCTTGACACAATTCATCAGCACAAGTCTTCGTCATTGGATCATCATCAAAGCTGGATCATCGCTAGATCATCATCAAAGCTAGATCATCACTAGATCATCATCAAAGATGGATCATCATTGGATCATCATCAAAGCCGGATCATCATCAAATATGGATCATCACTGGATCATCATCGTCATCACTTCTTTTGCTATCTCAACCAATTGGTGCTATCTCTCAATTCTTCTCATCATAGGAAGCTCTACAGAGCCAACCCTTTTTCATGATGGTTGTAGGCCTAGCCTCTATGTAGGTCTTCATATTCTTCAGCACTTATATCTGACCCAGTCAGAAAGGCCCGTTGAATGCTTAGATCTGACCATGGGAGGAACAAATCCACCACCATGTAAGAAAGGCACACCCAACACTCACATCTGACCATGGGAGGCCCAGAACTCACATCTGACCTATTGGAGAAACACACCAACAAAGCATCATCGATAGGGGTTCTCACTCTATTGATGCCCAACTAGCGTGATCTCGCTGAGCACCGGCCTAGACAAGTTTTACCCTGCCCAGCAACATCCATGAAGCGGACGAAGTCTCACTCAAGATGTTCAAGGGAGAGCTGTCGGAACTAAGTTTTCGGTAGTTAGGATGAAGGATATGGGGATCTGATAGAAAGAAAACATAACCATTGGATCTAGAACTATGCAGTCATCATTGATTCATTTCGACATCATCATACATTTGTCACAATATCACTAATGCCTCAACATTGTTCATAAACATATCAACTCATAATACAACAGAATGTAACAGACTTTAAAATAGATCGCATCAATATAGCAGAAAGGGAATAGATCATAGCAACATCATAACAAAATAGGTCACAACATCATAACATATTATATCCCAGTAGGAATAATAGATAATATTTGTGCAAAAACTGTCATATCATATTAATCTTAAGCAAAGGATCCAAAACACACAATTCTTCTCCACAACAGGAGGCTGAATACATCAGGAAAAACCCAGATAGATCGTAGATACAAAAGGGAATTCTTCAAAAACCAGATCACACTAGACCTAATGCAATAATTATGCTCTAGACAATATCAATTCTCAGATTGTGTGCATGCTATTGTCCTCTAATGTGATTCTCCGGTGATATCTATTTAATTGCAAACCTAGATCTATAAATAGGCTTGCACCTTTACATTGAGGGTCCAATTCTAACTAAATTATAACCGCTAATGACCTATCACGATAAAACTTGGTCAAATAATATATAAAATATTCAAAGAGGTTATTCTTCCGCCTGTCAGGTTGACCTGGCCTTGCGCGGTACCTCGTGAGCTTGCGCAACTGCCGCAATGCTACGCAAATCACTTACCAAAACCCCTGCCAACATGCCCCCAACACAGTCTTTTGGCTCGTCCTTGAGCCATTTTAGGTTGACAAGGTATGTGCTGATGTTCGCGCTTTAAAATCTTCGAATTGTTGTGTGATCTCGCGAACCTGAAACTAGATTTTGTCGGCAACACTCTGACAATTATTCAAATCCTGGTACACTGGGTTCTCTTCTCTAGCCTTTCCATCTACTATCTATGGATTCTCTTGCACTTCCTGCAACGTTGTGACATATTTAACAGCGAAATTTCCATCGATTTTTTGAAATTCATCGAGCTGAGCATGACACTTTTGTTGGTGTTCCTGGGCATGGACAACTCTCTGTTGAAGATCCTTCAAATCCTTGGCCTTGGTGATCTGCACCATCAGCGGCATGGCCCATAGAAATGTCTTCAGCGTCACCAACTATCCTTTAGATTCTTTCACCTATGCTATCAACTG
This sequence comes from Pseudotsuga menziesii, assembly GCA_001517045.1. Lineage (NCBI taxonomy): Eukaryota > Viridiplantae > Streptophyta > Pinopsida > Pinales > Pinaceae > Pseudotsuga > Pseudotsuga menziesii. Next base: position 35,406 of record LPNX010056071.1, read on the forward strand.
ATCAAGCTTCTCATCTTGGAAAATACTCTGCCAAACTTGCGTTGTTTCCTCCATAATTTCCTTGGCCTCCTGCTCCATGGTTTCGAACTGATTCATGATTTATTCAATGGAATCCTTTCTTGCCCCAACTTGCTTCGATGGTGTTGCAGGTTGGACCAGGGAATTGAGCATCAGGTTGGTATCCTGGAGCTAGACAATAGTTTTCCCCAATCACTTGGCCTTCTTAACTGGGGTGAGCTCGGTCATGTTCTCAAAAATGTGTTGGAAGGCCTCATAGATAGCTTTCTCAACTTCACCGCATATTGCACACATTTGGGCTGTTTCGACAATAAGGAATTATTGTACCTTCTTTAGCTCAATAATCTCTGTGGCAGCCTTGTGCTCCAGCTTAGCCTTTGTGCCTTTAAGGAATCTATCTCACGTACTTTTTCTTTCGCTAGCTGCACCCGGACCTAATGCAACTCCTCTGCTTCTTTCTGCAGCTTCTTAGCTGCACTCTGTGGCTGGAAATATCCCTTAGTTATCTCTTCCTGTCGTTTTGCCAATTCTTGTGTGGAAACATGCTGCAACTCCACTAACTCCATAGCAGATAACTTGTTTAGATCCAAATCCACAATCTGGATCAGTCGTAGCAACTGGTGTAATTCCTCATTTCCTATGTCAATCACAGTCGGGGAAACTTGCACATTCCTAGCCTGGGGCTCAGTGCCGATTGATAGGACATCCTGCTACATAGGTCTCGCAAATGTCTATCTAGAAACAATGTTAAAAATGGAATTTAATCTATCTCTTACCACACCAAATTCTTCATGGTTGGATTCATGGATCACCTCTGTCGCAGCCTCGGAAGACTTAATGACCGATTTGATAAGCCATTGTAGTTGGTCCTCCATGCCCAACCTGGTACCACTTCCTGCCTCATATTCTTGGTGCCATTTGGTGTGAGTCTCCTCCCACATGCGTTGTGCTTCATCCTTTGGGTATATCGTCGACTCATTGCCAGATTCATGAGTACTCAGCTCCTTCTAGGTAGCCTCTTTTGGGGCATCAGGTGGTGGCTCCTTAGATAGTTCCTCTAGATTCACCAAGTTGTGCCATTCAGTCAGCCAATCTTAAATAATAGAATCCAATTCTTCTGTCATGACTTTGTAAACCAAAGGTAGCCATTGCCGTTCGGGGTCCCATCGTACCTGAATATAAATAGAATGGGGACCAATGGCCAACTGAATTAGCTGATGATACTTGGCCACTGCATAAGGAGGTACTCGGGGAATGCTGATGGTGGAATCTTGTAGTTCCTATCAATAGACCCAAAATTGAATGGCATAGTCCACCTGTCGACTTGGATCTTCAACCCACCATAAGTTCTGATATCGTGCATCGTGGCACACCTTCACCGCATCAACTGCCATTGGTTGGTAGTCTTCAGGTTCCATCCATCCAACTAGTGCAATGAGAATCAAGAGCCAACTATATGAAAATAGCTACCTAGCCTGAGTGGAAAGACCATCTTCTAGAAATTGGTTCAGAAAAAACAAAGACCAATTCATCTGCACTCCCTCAATGCACTTCTGGGTGCATGCGACAACATCTGAGTTACATTGGACTAGGATATTTCCTCGAACAACCTTACTTGCAAGAATATGTGTGCCAATAGGCTCCACTTGTGAGTTGATTCTATTGATATGGTAGGCACGACCATCTCGCTGTACGCCAAAGCACTCCTTCAGCTGCTCAGTAACTTTCTTTTCAGTATCCCTCTCGCGGATATACTGTGCTGGATCTTTCTCAACCTTCAGCAAGCCTGTGATGTTCATGATTAATTCTACTGTAATAGGGATTGGTGTATTCAACCAAAGCATCCCCCCATGAAAATAGTCCAACAGTTTCTTAACACATGCATGGGATTTGTTCAGTCACCCAAAATGAGGCATATTGATGAGCCCCAACAACCCAGATTGGTCTAACCCACTCACCCAAGGTTTAGGAATCTGCTTAATTGGGGCATTAGGCCCCATCGAGATTGACTCGTAAGGCTCATCCTGGACATATTTGAGTAATATTAAGTCATGCTCTTCGAATTTCAACCTGATTAAGGCAGGGATGATGTCGACCAAGATGTCATCGCTTCTTGCAGCGGTGACAATTTTGGCAGATATTTCTGATTTTTTGTCAGCTACCTCGGATTTGCTCCTGGATGTGTAGGAGAGACATACCCCAAAATATCATGAACAGAGACACCCCTGGGCACCGTATACTCGACAGCTCCTGAGCTCGATGGCCCGGTCTGTGTTGTTTCTGCCCCTTGCACTCTTGTTGAAGTGCGGGTCTGCCTTTTCTATCACAGTGTGGTACTGGGCTTTTGAGAATGTTGCTTTCTTTTCTGGATGGGCAATGATCCAACCGACATGCTCATGACTTCTTGTTTGATAGTCGTGGGACGAATAGGGGACTCTTATTGACTGGAAATATCAATGGCGTCGAGGTCGCTCAGCATGCCTCACACCCCAAACCTTGCAATGCACCCAATAACTCTAACCTTCTACTCTACAACTCACTGAAAGGCTCACCACTCACTACACAATTAACCCTCTGCTCAACACTCTACTCGCTCAACTGAACAATGCCATCCTCCCATGTCTCGCATGATTTTTATAACTATTTCCAATTCAAACTCACCATTTCCAAATCTACGATCACCATTAGGAATAAGTCTGGTAGTAATGATGCCAAATCCATCGACAATCCTACTCTTCTAATGATTGGATCAACCATTAATGCATGTCACTTCAACAAGTGTCGCCATATAACTGTTTTAACTACCTACATTTATTACTTGACTTGACCAACCCACAGCTCTGCAGCTATCGCAAGTGGTCTCCTTGTCGTTGCTACAAACTTGAACCTTGCACATCCTTGTCCCTTGGGCTCTCCTTTTTTATTTGAAACAAAATCCTCATCATTTTTTTTTCCGGCGCCTCAAGTAGTGTGTAGCTTGGGCCCCATCCTATATGGCTTCAAGTGACTCCCATTAATGAGTGTCAGCAATATTGCGCCATCTAATTGTTGTAATCGAACTACACCTCCAGAAGTAATGGAATGAACAAGATATAGACCTAACCAGTGCATTTTCAGCTTACCTAGATGCTTAACAAACTTACTGTTGTATAACAGCACCAAATCTCCTTCCGCAAACTGTTTTTTTTCTTAATGTGGAAGTTATGCCATGCCTTCTGTCGATCCTTCACAACCTACTGGTGGAAGTTAGCCACAAAGCGGACTTCTTCAAGATGGAGTAGCTGTGCAATGCACTCTTCTAATGCTTATGCATCATCCATGCCTGTCTCCATGCCGACACACAAACTAGGAACAATGTACTCCATGGGCATGACTGCTTCTTGCCCATAGACCAGCTTGAATGGTGTCTGGACTGTTAGCTACTTGCAAGTAGTGCAATAGGCCCATAGCATTGCGAGAATTTTTAGGTCCCAGTCATCATGGTTAGCATTACATACCTCAGTCCGCGCTGTTTCCAAGATTTTGTTGAATTCTTCGACTGACCCGTTTTCCTGCAGATGGTATGGTGTACTCGGCTTATGTTGCACCTGCAACTCCTCAGTTAGTGCTTTCATAGTCTAGTTGACTAAGTGACTTCCCTGGTCACTCATCAAAATCTAAGGACACCCAAACTATGTCATTATGTTTTCAAAGATGAACTATGCTGCTGTCGCAGTGGTACAATCTACCACTGGTGCAACTTCCACCCACCTAGTCAGATAGTTGGTTGCAGTAATAATGTATCATGCACTAGTCCTCTTCCCCGGTGTATTAATAGGACCCACAAAATACACCGCCCACTTATCAAAAGGTTAGAGAGTTACCTGCAGTACTAGTGACATCTCATACCACTGTGATGGTTTACCAACATGCTGGCAGACATCATAGGTCCTTGTATATTCTGCATCATTTTTATGCAACGTAGGGCACCATAGTCTAGCGCACAACACCTTCTGTGTGGTATCCCATCCTCCATAGTGGCCTCCCACAACTCTTGCATGTGCTTCTTCTAAAATGGGACCCCACTCATGTGGTAAAATACACCATTGCAAGATTTCATCTAGTCCAAGCTTATATAGCTGCCTAATAATTAATTGAAAATCAGAAGCCTTTCCTACCAGCTATTTCTTTTGGCTCATCGTCATGTTTTCTGGGGTGACACCAGTGGCCAAAAACTGAGTAATTGGTGCATAGCGATCATCTGAGATGTATACACACAAAAATTGCGCATTTGGCAATCCGTCATCAATATTGGTTGGTTCTTCACCATTCTTCATGCGAGACAGATGATCTGGACCAACGTTCAACCATCCTAGCTTTACAACTATTTCAAAATCAAACTCCTAGAAGAATATCATCCATTGGTAGATATTCCCCCCCCAACATAGGCTTATTGACTGGGTATTTCAAATCAAAATGATTGGTGAACATCTTGAAATGTCAACCCAACAAATAGTTCCTAAACTTTTGCAAGGAATAAACCATCAGCAAGCCTTCCCTTTCCGTCATTGTATAATTTTGTTAAGAAAATGACAACTTTCTTCTGGTATATGTGATTGGGTGATCCAGTTCTCCCTCTCCTGGCTGTGCAAGAACAACCCCCAGCATAATAGAAGAGGCATCAATGTGCACATGGAACTCTTTAGTCCAATCTGGGAAAATCAGTATAGGCACGGAGGCCATCCTGGCCTTCAATGTGTCAAAAGTTCCTTGGGACTCCTGGTTCCATTCAAATGCAACATCTTTCTTTAGTAGCTTCTCCATTGGGCCAGTAATCACAGTGTATCCTTTGATAAATTTGTGATAATACCCTGTATGCCCCATCGTCGCTCCAAGAATCTTCACATTTGTCAGCGGTAGTAAACTGAGGATTAGTGCGATCTTTGCCGAATCAACCAAGAGACCTTCCTTGCATACTTGGTGCCCAAGTATCATTCCAAACGACAGACAAAAAATACACTTCTTATAGTTTAATGCAATTTGATGCTATCAACACATTTCTAGCATTAGATGCAAGTTGCCGAGATGGTCCCTAATTAGTCCATAGACAGTCCAATCATCCATATACACTTGCAGGAACTTTTGAATAAAGTCTTTAAACACAGCGGAAACTACCCGAGAGAATAATGCTGGTGCATTCTTCTCCCAAAAGGCATGACTATATATTGAAAACAGCCCCATTCAGTGACAAACGTGGTCTTATGGCGATCCTCCTTTACAATCTGGATCTAGTGGTATCTCGAAAAACCATCTGTGAAGGAATACATCTCCTGGATGCCTACTCCTTCAAGAAATTCATCTGTAAATGGGGTTTGGAATGGATCATGCACGCATGCATCATTCAACCTCCTTATGTCGACACAAATGCGCATTTCATTGGTATTTTTATCTTAGACCACCATAGGCTTATCCATTTTGAATTTTCTACAGGCTTGATGATCCCAACATCTAGCATCCGGTCAATCTTAGCTTTCACACAGTCCTTGTATCGTGGATTCAATCGATACAACCTTTGTTGCACCAGTTTGGCATCTCGATTCAACATGATTTTCATCTCCCTCAAGTCTCCTAAAATCCCCTTCATTTCTGAAAACTGTGTTAGAAAAAAGTCACGGAATTCATGTAGTAGGTCCATGATTTTGGCCATGGTCTCCTCATCCTAGTAGTCCCCGACATTGGAATATTTTGGGTTCTCTTCCGACCCAATGTTGACTTTCCAGATCTGTCACGGCTGACTCATTGAGTCCTTCAGTATGTATGGGGCTGCAACATTATGGCTTCCTTCTGACTCTAGAATATTAACATTCCACAACTCATCATCATCTTCAAGTTCCTTGAATAATTTGTAGCATGTCATCATGGATTGGATGGAGCAGTGCGCATGTGGATCAACTGGGTATGTGACAGGGATGACTTTCAGTACCACATCGTGGATGATGTGTAAAGCATTACATACCTCTAGGTTGATGTCCTGAAAAGATAAATGTCTGCGCAAAGAAACCGAGCAAATCCTCCGAAGTGGTGATAGTTTTGCGCATCTCTGCCGGTACATACCAGGATCTTGGCATTTCTTCCAGGGTGTGAACAAAAGCGTGGACCAATTCAGCCCTAGGTCACAACACCCATAGATTCTAGCACTTGATCAAATTACTGGTGGGATCATTCAATCAGTCATATCTCCCAGCATGATAGACCTCAGAATCACCAAAGTGCACCATCATTAATATTTGACACTATTCCCAGTCATGGATCATCTGTTTGTGTGTCGCTCACCATCGAGCTGAAGTAGCCTTCAGTGCTATATCGAGGGCCAGTATCCTTTACGGTTCAAAAAATTTCTCTTTGAATTCTTGAAAGAACTTTGATAGTCCCGACAGTCCATCATAAATGGGAAACTCGACAATCTCAGTTGAAACACGTCAGAGAGACTGTGTAATCAACCCACATTTCCTGAATGATACTTCATGCAACCTATTCTACCAATTTTCCAGAGCATCATCAAAGTCAGAGAACATCGAAATTGCACTGCACCATCCAAGTTCGCCATCGACGGTAGGATGGATATAGTATTCGGAGATGTTATAAGCATGATCCCAACTTCTACTGATTTTGTCCTTCATAGGTTCAATATACCGACGTCCCTCCTGAGGGTCCATAGGAGCAATGACCCTGACATCCTGGTTTTCAAACATCATAACTTGTTTTTTGAAGTTGATAACCGCCATGATATCATTAGCCCATGCAATCCCTAGCAGTGCAGGATAGGAATCGCCATCTTTGACTACTTCTATCACATCAAAGTCAACATATGTTTTCATGCCTTCAATCTCTACAACCAAGTTTGAGACATGACCAGTGGGCTAAACCTTTACTTGATTGGCTAGTCACAACTACACCAGTGACCATCCCAATGTTGGATTTCCCATCAATTGCCAAGTTTTCTTGGTCAAAATGTTTACATCTAATCCAAGATCCAGAATAACCGAGTCAACCTCATAATCTCCAATCTGGATATTCATCTTCACCTATTTACCTGTCTTCCTCTTTTGCAAGGAGTTCGCTACAGCATCCTTCATTTCCTTATCTAGGTGGTACAATAATGTCTCAAGCTCGACAAGGGCGTCAGGGTCCCTTTCCAGTGATAGACAACTTTCAAAGAATTGTCGCAAGGTACCATGTTGTCATGATGGTCCTGCCTCTGTAGATGGATCAAAATAAAATGGCATGTCAATAATTGGAAACTTACCCGGATTTCTCCCAATTGCATGTTTTACCCCGAAAAAGGTGTATTTCTCCGTCGCAATATCAAATGCAACTTTTTTCTTGCTAGTGAGCTAAACTTGCTGATGCGGTCCATCATCTCCAATTGTCACACCGGCGTGAGTAACAATCCCAATGTCGAAATCCTTCATTCGTGGTTCGGCGTGGATCGTCGCAACCGTTGATCCTTGATTCAGGTTCAATGGCGGGTTCTGATTCATCAGCTAATTCTGAGTCTAGGGTAGTTTCTGAGTCTGATACTACGATGGAATCTGATTCTGCATTATCAATTGGTTATGTACTTGGAATGTAGGATGATTCTGATTCTGCACATTCTACAACTACGGAATGTTTCTAGCCTGCCATTTTGCAATCAACTGAGGGCAGTTTTCAACATTATGTTTTCTGGCTGCATAGTATGTACATTGTGCATGAGGGCACTCCCTCTGATAGAGCCCAAATACTCCATAGGTATAACAATGGATTGATTTGTGACCTCATCCTCCTCCTCGACCGAAGCATCCTCCTCGTCCTCTGAATCCTCCACGGAATCCTCCTCGGACTCCTCCTTGCTGAAACTGTGGCTAGGCCATCTATTGCTACGATGGGTTTGGCTACTAATGTACATAGTGCGTTGCTTGAACATATTGCTATTGTGGCTGAATGAACGGTACCTACTTACACTATGGTCATGGCACAACCTGTGGTTGCAATTGCGACAGGATAAACTATTGTTTTGGTTGTAGCAGGATGAACTACATATGGGGCGGTGGTGTATACTGCACTTGCGCTTCTTGTTGTACCATATGTGGCTACGCTTGCATTGCTCGGGGGTCCTCACCCTTCTCAAAGTACGAATCATACATCCTTTCCTGGAGTAAATCGTAAGCTCGACAGTTTTTATCGTCATGTCCTACTGACCGAAAAAAATGTACAGTATAGATTATCTATCTTGGTAACCATATTTTGCATATATTTACAGTTCTCATGTCAATTCTCATAGACCTAACATATGCATCACCATAGTATACTAGCACAACTCAACTGATTTGGAGCTCCTGAAAGAAAATAGTTCTGGAATGTTGGGCATGTATCTTTGGTATGTTCGCCTTCATGACACCGCATGCACCAAAGGTCATTGTGATATTCCTTGTCCTTCTTGATATCTTGCAATTGGAGCGTCAGATTGGTGAACTATGCTTGAATCTAGTTCATCCCGACCGCGGTTTCTCCTACCGGTTATGCCTCCAATTTCATCGCGGTCTCCAAATCCTCGCTCTGTGTCACAATATTTTTCTACATTAGTGGTTGTCTGATATGTGGGACAAGTGCGGTGATGAACCATTCCTTGTGCTTGACACCACTCATCTGGAAGTTGACTCGAGCCATCAACATCTTAAATCACTAATCAAAATCCCAAATTGTCTCATTAGGGAACTGCTTAATTTCTTTCAACTCGGTAATGTACTGAGCCTCAGAATTCAGCTTCTTGAATTATTTTAATAGTCCCATACGGATCTCATCCAAATTTGTCACGGTACCTCCATGAGGAACCCACATGAATCTCATGAACCATTTCAGTGCACGACCCCTAAGTGTAGTTTCTAGCTGGCTTTTCTTAACATCATCATCTACAATCTGTCGGGTGGTCGAGATCGCCTCGCACAAGAACCATTATTTCTCTGGGTCATCAGTACCATTTCCATGAAACATAGGTAGCTTCATCTCATTTCCTGCCATTCTATTCCTTCTTCCTCCTGCTGGTATTCTACTTCTAGACTACTGCTGACACGTTGGGAAAGTTGATGCAGAATGTGCGGTTCTTCCTTGTGGTGGATTAGTGCATGGAGGTGTAGACACGTTACTGCTGGGGTTCAACAATGTCATTATTTCAGGTGTATCCTAGGCCTGGTCATCCTCGTCATCTCTAAAAGGTTGCTTTGTCCCATGTGGTTGGTCCTCGTGGCATCGCACTTTGATCGCAGCAGGACCTTCTCCTGTCCTCTGCCTCTTCTCTCAAAACCTTGCTCCTCCCCTTGTACAACCACTTGTTCCCCGAAAGACCTTTATATTCTCACCAGAAATCATGCCCATCTACCCCCTTACCTTTCCATGCATCTCCCCCATTTTGTCGCAGTGTCGGTAGCCTCTACACACCAGAGTTCTACTACTCTTGGTCCATCTTCAGAATACCTTTTTCACAGACCAACTATTTAATTGGCAACATCATAGACAACAAGAATCTACCTCATGGTATGCTGAAAAACATCATCCCTACTTCACTAAATGAATTATTGGTATCAACAACAAACTCAGTAATGTAGCCCTCCAAGATGATGTCCAACCACACCTCAATAGCCCACGATGCCTTATTGTCTATTTCTTGTAATTCCTGGATCAACTCTAGAGTCTAAGATGTCAGCTCTCCTCCTTGGAAGTTTGTTTTCTTAGTAGTGAAATTTGCCAGCCACTCATGCAAGAGGATAGGAAACTCATAGAAGAACCATTCGTGAGGACTGTCATGAATATATCTATCCAACCAATGGTTCGTCCACAATTTCAGATTCTGATTTTTCATCTTCAGCGAATTCTCGCAGCTTTAGATCGAACCACCCCTCAATCTTTGGTCGAGTCGGATGCCAAAAGATATCCTCCTTTTAATCACAACTTGGTCTCGGTAATGGAACCATTTGTTAGAGAAACCCACCAAAAAATCCTCATTGATAGGGTTTCTCACTCTTTTCACACCCAACCAGCGTGATCTCCATGAGCACCGATCCAGACAGGTTTTACCCTACCTAGCAACATCCACAAAGTGGATGAAGTCTCACCCGAGATGTTCAAGGGAGAGCTGTCGGAACCGAGTTTCTGGTAGTTAGGAACCAAGTTTCTTAAAGTTAGTAACCAAGTTTCCGGTAGTTAGGACGGAGGATATGGGGATCCGACAAGGAGAAAACATAACCATTGGATCCAGAACTATGCAGTCATCATTGATTCATTTCCATAGCACCATACATTTGTCACAATATCACTAATTCTGTAGTATTGTTCATAAACATATCAACTCATAATGCAACAGAATGTAATAGACTTTAAAACAGATCGCATCAATATAGTAGAAAGGGAATAGATCACAACAACATCATAACAAAATAGGTCAAAACATCATAACAAATTAGATCACAGCAGTAATAACAGATAAAATTTGTGCAACAACTGTCATATCATATTAATCTTACACAAAGGATCCAAAACACACAATTATTATCCAAAATAGGAGGCTGAATACATCAGGAAAAACCTAGATAGATCACAGATACAATAGGGAATTCTTCAAAAACCAGATCGCACTAGACCTCATGAGATAATTATGCTCCAGACAATATCAATTCTCAGATTGTGCTCATGCTATTGTCCTTTGATGCAATTCTCTGATGATATCTATTTAATTGCAAAACTAGATCTATAAATAGGATTGCGCCTTTACATTGAGGGTCCACTTCTAACTAACTTATAACCACTAATGACCTATTGCGACAAAACTTGGTCAAATAATATATAAAATATTCAAAGCAGTTATTATTCCACCCATCACGTTGATCTGGCCTTCCATGGTACCGCGTGAGCTTGCATGACTGCTGTAACACTGCACAACTCACTTACCAAAACCCTTTCCAACATGACCATGGGAGGCTCATCTTGCCACCATGTCAGAAAGGCTCGTCCATCACTTATATCTGACCATGGGAGACCCAACCTGCCACTATGTCAGAAAGGCCCAACACTCACATTTGACCATGGGAGGCCTAGCCTGTCACCATGTTGGAAAGGCTCAACACTTATATCTAACCATGGGAGGCCCGACCTACCACCATGTCAGAAAGGCTCATCACTTATATTTGAACATGGGAGGCTCAGCGTGCCACCATGTCAGAAAGGCTCTACACTTACATCTGACCAGGGGAGGCCCAACCTGCCACCATTTTAGAAAGGCTCTGCACTTACATCTAGCCATGGGAGGCCCATCCTGCCACCATGTCAGAATGGCTTTGCACTTACATCTGACCATGGGAGCCCTAGCCTGCCACCATGTCAAAAATTCTCTACACTTACATTTGGCCATGGGAGGCCCAGCTTGCCACCATGTCAAAATAGATCTACACTTACATCTAAACATGGGAGGCCCAGCCTGCCACCATGCCAGAAAGGCTTTGCACTTACATCTGAACATGAGAGGAACCAATCCTACCACCATGTCAGAAAGGCTCATGGACTCATCAATTCCTGTTGGAAGGAACCTCGATCTGGAGAACATTAAGCTTCTCCCTGAACTACTAAAACGTCACTCTGACCATTTCTAGAATAGAATCACATCAAGGCTCATTACGTCCAAGGATAATCTACGAGCTTTGCTAGGACCGATTACATCCAAGGACAACCTACAGGACCATTTATGTCTGAGCAACCTACGAGATTTGCCAAGATTTTATGCTCAGACAACCTGTCTATAGAATATCCTGACATTTGATATGAATATCCTTTGCCTTTCGTACTCTATGATTGACACATTATGTACTGGAGTGACAAGTAGCTTCCTCTGCTACTAATATTCTATGTATCCATCTAGGGTCATTGGATACCAAGATCCTCTATCTTGAGAATGTTCTCCTTGCACCCATCTATGAGCTAGTCATCCTCTATAGGCTTTCATCTTCAACCTTGTAGCAAAGGTTAAGATATTCATCACTCTAAGTGATCTTCAAGCTCCTCATGTATGTGTTATCTCATGGGTGCATTCTGAGCTCGTACAAGCCCTTCTTTCATTTGCACACATGATTCTACCTATCATGTGTCTTTCTAGTGGCTGCAAATGTTTCTTCGTAGTCTATTCCTTCTTTCCGTGAGAAGCCTCTTTCCTTGTATCCCATGATGTTTCCATCTACTGCATGATGGAACTACTAACTTCCCCTTCAGGTCTCGATACTGCATCCTAGACATCATTCTTCTTGAACTGGTATTCTCCTTCCCTTTCTTCTTGGCTACTTCTTCATTGCTAGAAGGTTCTGCATCAATGATGTCACTTAATAGTATCACATAATTGCATCCATTATATTATTCTTCATTCTTGGATTATTTCTCGAACTGGCATCACTTGTTCTTCGGAACAAGTCTCGTTTTTATTTTCTTGTAGGTGATTGTACGCGATTTTTCCTACAAGTCAAATGCATTAGTTGCATGGTTAGAAACATTTCATAAGGCATATTCATAATGAAAATTCTTATGTATAAAGATATTATCATGCAACTATTTTATCCAATACAACATTCATCCATATCTCACGAAAACTTTCTATATGCCTTCCATCTCTACCATGACATCATTGAGATTCTGCACTAATCCAATATGTCAGCAAAGAGGTTTCATTCTAGATAAGTAGCAATGGGGATTTGTATAGAACCATGAGCTACTTACCCATCCCATGCATATTAATAGTATACTATCATTAATGCAAACATTCTATCATGCATAACACATCAACTAAATATAAACAAATGCATAACAAAACAATATTATGAAATTACAATTGAATACTTATCTTTATTTGTTTCATGTGTAGTCTCCTTCTCGATCCTTCAACTTCATCATCTTCTTCATTCATAACAACAACATTTCTTATCCAAATGCTAATATGGATAATAGGTTCTTCAAGAGTTGAGTCCTTCATATTTCTCATTGCTTGAGGGATATTCTTTGAATCGTGAGAGCTTGATCTTTAGTTGCTCCCATGTTCGCTTTCTCTTATTATGAGCCGAGCTTCATCTTGTGTGTGCTCTTCCCAGAGTCTGTTGAAGGTAATCACTTCCCTCTGATGCACATTCCTTGAATGAATGAATCCCTTGATCTTGGAAGTCCATTCAAGGTGGTTATCACAATTTTGATATTCTCTACTTCTTCATCCACTTCTTCAAGTTGTTCTTTGATTTGAGAGACCCTTGTAAAGTATGACTGTATGGTCTCGACATTCTGTATCTTTACATTCTTCAACTGGTTTCTCAAAGTCATCTTCTGATTTATGTTCTTCCCTTCAAATATCTTGTTCAAGGAATCAAACATCTCTTTAGGTGTCTTTAGGGAAGATACTTGTGGTATAAGGTGATCCTTGATTGAATCAACAATTATCCTCTTGACCAAGTTCTTCTTGTGTAAGGATTTAGCCTCATCTCCCTCTAGAATTGGAACCTCTCCACTTATGTAGGTGTCCAATTCATTTTCTTCAAGAACCAGTGAAATCCTATACTTCCATGCTTGAAAGTTTTTATCTTCACCAGGCTTGTCATCAAGCTGGTGTGATTAGTCATCTTGAAATGAGAACCTCAACTATAAATAGCAAAATATTAGATCTTACCGATTTGGGGTGTCCGTCCTAGTTCCAGAGCTAGCTGATCTAGGGTTTGTCAGAGAAACCCTAATTTTCAAAACTTTGGAATTTTAAACTTTTGATTAGATAGAAATATAGACCTCTTCAAGGAGAGCTGTCTGATGTACTCCTTTTCTGAAAAGAGTGGAGGGAAACTCCACAAATAGGAAGCCCTATTTTTCCAATTTCTTCTCTAGAAATTCCTGATACTATTTCTATGGTATCTCTGAAAGTACTCTTCATTTATGTATTAAATTTCGTATTGAGTTAGCCTCATCTGTCCTCTTTCCAACACCATAGTTTTTATCATAATTGGTTTCACCAATTGGGACTTATGATAGTTTTCCCACGGTGACTTAATTCAGGATTGTTCGTCATAGCGAAATTGTATGGACTTCCACATGTCACTATTTCACCTTCAGGGTCTGAAATGTTTACCATAGAAATTAATTTTTGAGCCCTATCTGGTACATCTTAATAAATTTCATTTGGACCTTCGTAGCCCGAGATATAGCAATTCTCCCTGAGTGTCCTGTTTAAGGATCAATCCTAGAAGAGGATGGAACCATGATTTGGAGGAATCATATCTCCCAGAATATAGAGAATATGAGGATGAAATGTTTACACAATCTACATCTGGATTTTATCTTCATCCTGTGAAAATTTCGTCCCTGAGACTTTTTCAATCTCGAGATATAGCAAATCTACCAAAACTACCAGTTTTAGTATTCTAGGGTTTTTGAGGCCCAGGGTCAAACTAGGGTTTGAATTTCCTGGAGTTTCACTCAACCAAAAACTTCAAAATTGGTCTCCAAACTTTTATTTTGATGAGGAGAGAAATCTTATATTGGGCTCACTCAAAAATTCCTCTTCTGTAAAAATCCCTAATTTCCCACAGTAAAAATTGAAAATGCCTGAAATCAAATTTTGCTTCAATAGAAAGATGTGACCTTCAATGGAGAGTTATCCTAGCCTCCTTTTGCAGATGGATTGTGGAGAGAGACCCAAAAAGTAAGAATCCCTAGCTTCTGCGAATGCACAGTGTCTTCTTCTCAGGTTATCTTTGATACCATGTTAGATCTTTATCATTTAAGCAATATGATCTTAGGATCTTATCTGAGAGAATAAAATGCACAACAATAATCACAAGAGACAAGAGACACAAAGAATTTTCCTTGGGGAAACCATAAAGGAGAAAACCCTGCAACTTCCTGAGAGATAGAATGAGCACCGGTAGCAAAATTAAAACCCAAAAACATAAAGATGATCTCCGACAACTGATCTCTCTCACTTGTGTCAACGCTTCCTCTCTCAGTCATGCACCCCAGTTGAGTGAGTGTGTATAACAAATAGAGAGGCTCACTCTGTATTTATACTAATTTCTGACATGACAATTACTTATCAGGGCTGACATCTCTAGGAGAGTCTAATAACCCTAGTGCCCCACAACTGTCGGGACTTTGCCTCCAATCAACAAGGAGGGTTAACCTCAACTCAATTGTGGGGACTATTACCCCAACTTACAATGGAGGGTTGACCTCAATGAATTTACATGAATTTATTATATTAATGATTTTCCCAATAGGAACATTGGGGTACAATCTAAGATATACAAGTGAATACATTTTGAATTCATCAACACCACAATTGTAAGTGGAGGAAGGCTTTGCAACCTTCTTAATCTACTAGGATGTTGATCCTCCACAGCTAAATACTCTATTTACACACACCTAAAGTCCAAATATATCAAAAGCAAACCAAAAATCACACCGCTAATTTTTTTTCCTAAGTATCACAACCACGAAGGTGAAGATATACCTTCCAAAGGAGCGTTTGATATGATAAGGGCTTAGAATAGACCAGTAAAGAATGAAAAAATAGTTACATGGGGTACCGATATAAGTTTTTGGGGGAAAGAAATTGAGTCACCAACCACCATCCCAAATTATTTCACGAGGTTTCCTCTCATTTCTATCGTAGGTACAATGGAAATATCCTTCCACCGTCACTTGTGAAAGAACCCTAGGTCAAGATAATAAGGTTACCATATCTACAAGAAAATTATTGCAGAATAGTCATCAGTCTTATTTATGTGCATGGGCATGGTAACAAATCCAAAAATATAGAGAACATCGAGACCACACAGAGCCAAGGGTTGTACTAAATGAATCGTGGAACGCACAACAATCATAGTGTATGCTCAACTGAGCGTTGAAGGGGTATATCGGCAACCAAAGTTTTGCATGACCTCGTGCTTGAATCCTGTGTTAGAGGATCTTTCCAGTTTACCTTCTTGTAAAAGTGGATTTCCTAAGTGACAAGCCACTATGTCTGAGTTTCAAATGGTTTTCGATAATTATAGATATCCTTAATTCAAAACCCTATCCTAAGCTAGTTGGTGTCGTCCCTAAAAAGAAAATGTTACTAATCAATTTTTAATTATGAGCATTTTTTTTAAGGATTATATTTTACTCAAGATAATGATTATGAAACTTATGGTGGTTTTGACTTGACTGTAAAGAAAAATATATGATGTAAAATGTTTCAAATTAACATTGTCATTTAAGTCCTCTTTCCTTTTTCAAAAGTAATGAAATTTGCTTACTAAACTCTGGAAATCAAATTATTTTTTCTTTTCTTTTTGAAAACTTGAAAACATATGCAAAATGTCTCTACTTAAAACTAGTATGCACCTAGTTTCTTTGTTTTTTGTTTTTCCAAATGAAAATGAAAGATGTGTAGTATACACAAATGCAACTTAATGAAAAATTGTATAAGCAAGACACAAACTTCATATCTCATAAACACAACCTTTGAATATCATGCAAAGTTTGAAAAAACCCTACTTGGACTGAACTACACAAGTATAAAAACCAAGTTGTTCCAAATATTGGAAGATGAAAACTTAGGTTGACTACTTAAGAAACCAGACTGTAAGCAGAAACTAGCATCAACAAGGATTGAAGACTCAGAAATCATCTACAAAACTACCAAGTATATTCCAAGAGGAGAGACCTAAAGGGTCTTAAACAAGAATCCAACCTAACTCACTAAAGAGGGATTACAACAAAAAAAAATAGAGACTTAAACAAGTGACAAACCCAAGAAAACTCAATAAATGTTTTAGAAGAATCCTATTATGCAAAAATATACTTTTAGAACAAAACACTATCTTTTACACAACCATATACAGGAAATAAAGTGGTCGATACAAGTCCAATCTCGACCGATCCCACTCTTCCTTTGAAGAGTGAAGTCAAAGTGGTTGATCTAGTTCCATCCTTGGTCGATCCCACTCTTTCTTTAGAGATTAAAGAACATATAGTTCTCCCCACTTTTCCTTTGGGGAGTGAGGTTAAAGTGATCGTGTTGATGTCATCTCCACCCGATCCCACTCTTTTGCTAGAGAGTGTTTAGACTGAAGTAGTCCCTTTGACACAGTCTTCGTCTTCTACCTCTCTTCTAGTTGAGAGTGAACTGGAACCAACTGAAGTTTTCATAGTTAGTTCTGATTGTTCTACACAAGAGGAATTTTTTTCTCTTTCAAAAGAAACCTCTCCAAGTAGTGAGGTTATTTCGTTTGACTGGAGTAACCTAACAGAATATTGTTTTCATTCAAGTGTTCCTTTCCATATAGTTGTGCGAGTTACTTCCAAGAGTATACTCTGCACTATCATTGACGAAGGGGCTTCCATTAGAATTCTATCCTCAACTGCTTGGAAATCCAGTGGTTCTCCTTCGCTTGTGCTAGCCACCGATCAGATACTAGCTTTTAATCGAATACCTACAACACCTTTGGTGATCCTTCCTCATTTTCCCATCACTTTGGAAGGAAAAACTGTCTGCGTCGATGTCATGGTATTCCATGGTCCCTTAGATTTTAATCTCCTCCTTGGATGTGATTACATTTCTACCCTGAAAGCTGTAGTGTCCACAATCTTTCAAGTGATGTATTTTCCCCATGATGGGAAGATTGTTACCGTTGATCAACTTTCCTTCATTAAACCCAATCATCGTATGAATCCTAGTCATTAGACTTCCCTGAGTGTCCTACATGTTCTTATGGTTCCTTCCCCTTCTAGTTAGCTTCTTCCCATCATAGGTAAAATAAGGGGCATGGCTCTAGCCTCTAGACATCATACTGGAGTTAAGTCACTAGCTTCTTATCTAAAGGGGAAACCCACCAACCTCTGGACATCATGTTCTCTTAGAACCTCCTGTGAGCATAGTTCCCATTCTGTGTCAAGCTCGTTAAAAAATGAAACAGATGTTAGTGAGCATAGTTACTATTCTGTTTCAAGCTCGTTAAAAAATGAAATAGACATTGTGAAGATAGTTCCCATTCTGTGTCAAGCTCATTAAAAAGTGAAACAGATGTCTGTGACCATAGTTCCTTTGCTTTGTTTCAAGAACATTAAAAAATGAAACAGATTCATGTGAGCATAGTTCCTATTCTGTGTCAAGCTCGTTAAAAAATGAAACAGATGCATGTGAGCATAGTTCCTATTCTATTTCAAGCTTGTTAAAAATGAAATGTATTCCACTAACGATAGTTCCCATTCTATGTCAATCTCATTACAAAATGAAACAGATGTCCTCAAGCATAATTAATCTCCATTTTAAGATTGCGTAAAAATGAAACAGGTCCCCACAAGCATAGGTATTTTCCATTTCAAGCTTGTGTACAATTGAAATAGGTCACCTTGAGCACAGTTCCTTTTTTCTACCAAGCTCATTTACAAAATGAAATGGATCCTTCCATTTTGTCGAGACTCAGTATTTGAACCTTCATTTCCTTTGCTCATAAAGTATATGAAATGAATCTTGGGGGGCATGTACCAACCATTTTTATGTTGAAGTTAGGTTATGTGCCCTACCTCTTTATGTCAGATTTAGCTACTTGACAGTTATATCGGGGGAAAGTACCAACCACTTAAAATCATCTTGGGAAATCACCTATCAATGGGAGTCATTTTGAGCATACTTTCTTTCACTTTCAATCTCGCTAAACCATGAAACGACCCTTTGAGCATAGTTTTTCTCTATTCCAAGCTCGTTAAAAAATGAAGTAGATACCCTAAGCATTCTTTCAACTAATCTTTGAGCTCGATAAAAACAGTAAGATGATGTTGATCTTACTTTTCATTTTTCGCTCTTTGTTTAAAACATGAAAATTACTTTGAGCTTACTTTATCTCCTTTTTGTGCTCTGGATTCAAACATGAAAAAGGTTCCGAGCGCATTTTATACCTTTGGCATGCTCATCAAAAACTCAGTGAAGAGGTATTGAGTGTACTTTTACTTTTTTTTCAGACTCTTTAAAATTGGATTATGAAAAAAGAACTCCGATAGAGTCCTCTTTAAGATCTTTTTGAACTCTTAAAATTAGAAAAGATCACCGAGTGAACTTGTCTTCTTCACACTCGTAAAAGGACCTGAAGAGTTGTCTTCTTGGTGATATTTTACCCCTTTTTCGGACCAAGGGGCACTACTTACGAGAAAGGTATACTCCAACCAATAATGACTGGAAGAGTTCTCCTTGGTATTAGTTTATACTTTTTTGGGCCTCGGGGACTAAATCTATGAAAACTTCCATCTTGGATTCCTATTAGTCATTTTAGACTCTCTAAATATGAAATGACAAATGAGTTTACTTTTGTCGAACTCATAAAATCAAACGATGAAGGACCCTTTCTAGGAATGAACCCCTCCTCTCTCAGGTTCATAAAACATATCAGAATGTAGTCATTACTTGATGAGCTACAATGAGTTTTTGTTACACTCTTTGAACTCGTAAAAATGAAAAGAGGTACTCATCCTTCGTGGTGGGGAAATTAAGGGAAGATTTTTTGTTTCATTGTATTTACGATAGTACATAGCTACTCTTGAACATGGCACTCATTTGCATATGCATTTCAGTACTGGGGTATTTCGTTTGTCTTCGAGTCCTACTAATTCCATGAGTCTTCTTCCCCTTGTTTGAGTTGTCCAAGAATACTCTCACTTCCAATTGCATTAAGGGATTGGTATCATTCTCATGTCAATACTGCCAAGTCATGCCCTCCCATGTTTAATAGAAATCCATTAAATATCTGCAACCAGTCTTGTATATCTCTCTGTTGTCCAGCTTACTCTAAAAAGATATGTTATCGTGTTTTGTGTCGATGATGGGGGATACATCATGACCCTCCTTCAATGAGTCTATTCCTATCGACTTCAACACCTCATCCAGGAATTGGACTTAGAAACCAAGTCAAGTACCTTGATTCTACATGCCTCAATAGCAGGTTACCTTGCTTTCAACATGAGTGTACATCATTGACTCTTGATTGAAAGATCCTATCGAGTGTTCGACTTCAATTCCTTTATTCACACTTGGGAGGATGTATTGAGATACCTTGGGAATCATTGGAATCAATGGTGATTTCCCTTGCACTTATTAACAGTTTACATTAATGACTAGTAATCAAGTGGTTTCTACCATGTTCGACATCAAGACAATCTAATCACATGGTTAGATTCACATCGTTGCGGGTTTGGCTTGAAGACCCTAGGTTTATTGATACCTTGCCCAGGTTACGACAAAGTTTGTTTGATTCATATTACACAAATCCACTTTGTATTGGTCATGGTTGTGTTATCATCTCATCATGGATCTATGCTTGTGTCTAGTATCCATGATTGTGTTTAATCGGTCTCTACTACCATGGATCTACATTGTATTGGTCTGTAGCCATGTTATGAGTCATATGAGACTTGAGTCAGTTGTACTGCAGCAGCTTCCAGCCAACATCCTTGCCTTTGATTTTTTTCACTTCGAAATCCGTTCACCTATCACATTCCTCTAACTTCATGCTTTGGGGGGCATTCTATTACACCGAAATATTTTCATCTTGATCCATGTGTCAACCTTGTTCCTAATCCCTAAAGTTTCTCTCTGCCAAACTAGGTTGAATTGAGGTTGTTCCTACCCTTTTTACCTTCTCTAGGAGCGTTGACTCTCTTTTTCCTAAGGAAAGGTGCACCGACGCTCTTTCCCTTCATGTAAGGTGTGTCAGTGGCACTCTTTCCCCTCATGGAAGGTGTGTCAGTGCTTTGTCTCCTACAACAAAGTGCACCGATGGTGTTTTGAGGGAAAAAAGAGAAGTTTCGAGGCCCTTCTTGAAGGTGGATGAGTTGGAGGATCATCCCTGTCATCTAGGTGAGCTGGCATTCAGTTCCCTAACCTATGGGGAAGATCCCTTAGACCCCTCCTCCTAATCCTCAACCTACTTTATCCCTTTAGAGTTATAAATTGAACCCTCTCTCCATTGTGAAGGGATGAAGGACTATGGTACTCTTAGGATGATGGAATTTCTAGGTGATCCCTATCACCCTTTGGGAGGCTACCATTATCCTTTAGAGGCTTGGCTTGGATTGTTGGATGGAATATTGCAACGTTAAGGCTAGGTTGTGACCTTCCTTCTTTTTGGAATTCTATGTATCTCCTTTATTACAGTAATACAAATATCTTTCCATAAATGTTATTGTGCTGATGATATTTAGAGATTTCTTCCTTAACTATTAGCTTAGATCAATTCATGTTTGGATACACATGTACTATTTGCTTGTTTCCACTTTCTCTATAGGGTTTTGCAACTCAAGATCTGAAGGCTCTGGAGCTTGGATCAACAAAAAGAGAAGAGGATTTGTAGACCTAAGGTAAGTGATCTATCTGTGGTCTTGCATTTCTATTTTATCTAGGAAAGTATATTGTATTGTGTACTTGATTTGTTCTAGATCCACCTGGACTAGGGAGACCTGGTTTGAGTCCGCTTGAGTATATTTATCCAATAACAGTTGGTAGTATCAATTGGTTGTTAATTATATATTTATAAAATATAAAATGTAAATGGTGAATGATGACAAATGTTGGTAGTATCATTTGGTTGTTAATTATATATTTATGATGATGATGATGATTAATGTCCAGTGAGACCAACTTTGGTCTATCAGACCTTAAGAAGGATAATACTTGGTTTACTTTAAAATCTTGTTATTGTGCTCGAAAAAAAATTCAAAAAGATTTCCAAGATCACTGTAGTTTTGGGAAGGTAGGAGGTTATAAATTTTTGTATTGTAATGAATACTATGAAACTCAGATCTAATTTGGGTGTAAGCAGGGAACTCTAAGAGAAAATGATTTTCATCCTCAAAACACATAGACTCACACAAGTGGAAAACCATTTCTGCCATTGGAGTATTAGGAATAGACCAACTCCCTGTTTCGTAATGGATTTCATGAGATTTCGTTCAAATATTGGCTATATTAAATTTTTTCCTTGAGCTACTTACTACCGACAGATACTTCTAATATTCCAAATTAGGATTAATGACTTCCTTAAAGTATCTTAACTTTCTCTTAAAAAATAAATTTTCCTTACACCACAATTTATCTTTAAACTTAGAAGTAATAATTGTTACGAAGAAAACTTCCTATGGCTTGGGGTACCACAACATACAAGGTAACCACATAAATCAATCCTTTCCTATATGCAAGAGAAACCAAACATCTAACACTAAAGGATCTCGAAACGTACCTTATTCCAGATGGTTGATGTATATCCCCATTTAGCTTTTCCACTCTCGCTTGTATTAATAATTTGCTCTGTCAACATTCAACAAACAAGACAACCATGCTATATAATCATGTTAGACCTACTCTAGCATATATAATCAATAACATATAATCATTTGAAAGAATCCATGGATTCAATACTCATTTAAATACACATTATTGGACAGGAAAAGATATTTCTATTAATATAAATTATAGATTACAATAGTGACAACCTCTGTCGACATGTCTGCGAATCAAAAAAAATGAGTCCTCCACCTGGGCCTCCACCACTTCAATCCTCCATCTCTCGATAGAAATATCACAAGAAAATGCAATATTGGGAAGAACACAAAGTGCTCCAAGGGAAAAAGGGATGCAAACTCAAGTATAAGCTCTAGCAACAATGGTCTATAGTTTTCTTGCTCTTCAATTCCTCTCCTTTCAATGTATCCAAAGGGTTCCTTATATAGTGCTTCAATGGGGTAATGGAAGGTCAAATCCGAGTGATCTCAAGGCATATGGAAGGCCAAGAGACAAGTGATTCGGATCCACATCAAGGTAAACTCCAAAACTATTTGGCCTTTTGCACACATCCCGATGTACGCGGGTTTGAGGGTCAAATCCGTGTATATACACGAGAATAGGTTTAAAAGTTGCGTATAGCAAATAATTCATGTTTTTAGGGATGATCTTGGAAACATAAAAGGTACAAAAATGGTCCATGGGATATAAAGAGTCTGCAGAGGGACAGGGAAGGCCATAAAGGTGTGATCCACCATGTGTGGTAAAATCCGCTATAACAGATGCCCCCTAATGTGTGAGGTCATATGGGTGATACGATGGCCAAAATACATTATAATTCCATCCCAGAAGTGGAGTGATGAAGAACAAAGTGGAAGAACTAGCCATCCAATAGTATAATACCATGATAAAACTTTGCACATAACTGCAAGTAGATATATCAGTCCCGGATACATAAGAGTACAATGACCATGAATAGGCATGATACAAAATATGACATGTGTGGTCATCGCCACATACAATATAGATAGATTAGAATATCCACGATGAATATATACAAAGGATCATGATATCCATGAACTATGAAGATATATAATGGATCAAGATATTCATAATGGTTGGAAACAACTGACATATACTGGAATCAAGTCACGAGAGCTGAAATCTCGTGAACACTGGCACGATCAAGGAGGTAGCATATATGAAATGCCACCGATATGGAAGGTTTTCTACACAATATGCTACGAGTACATGTTCTACTATGTGAATAGAGGTGTCGAGGTCGAACATAGTAGTCCATCGTCTGATTACCAGACATTGATGTATACTGTTAACAGACGCAAGATCACCCACTGATAATGAAAATGGGAATTAAGGTACTAGAGTGCAAACTAACAAGTGTAAATAAATGTGTTGAGGTTGAACACTTTGAAAGGATCCATTGATCAGGGGACATTGATGTATTCCCAAAACTATCGATGGCGAGAGAACCTACCACTGATGGCTGCAAATCTCAAGGCACTCAAAAATGACTCTAGATTCCTATCCCAGAATAAATGATCTGAAGTCGATGGGATGAAATCTGTTGGAAGGAGGGCATTAATGTATCCCTCATCATCCAACACAAGGTACTCAGCAAAGCTATATAATGTGGAAGGACTCAATCATAATGTGCATGAACCAGTATTAGTACTGGGAATGGCTGACATGCAAAGTCAATAGAACTAAGGAATGGATGAATTAGGTTTCAACTTCCTTCAAACAAGAGAATAAAGGTGAATGGTGAATGAATGTAGGTAGCATAGACTCAATATACAAAATTGGGACATCTCTGCGATAGAGGAGGCATTCGATAGAGGCTCCATAGGGACTGGAAGCTTAACCAGTCGGTGGAGATAAACTCATAGAAATGAGTACAAATCCTAAAGTCAAACTATTAACCCAACCAAGGGATGTGATATACAGTGCTCTGTTTGAAGGTGACACGACTCGACTGCTACCAAAGATAACATGTTTTCCTATCTGACTTTTTGGTTTTTTGATTTTTTTGGACTTTTTCAAATATTTTGAAAAGATTGAAAAAGAATAAAATATATTTATAGTTATAGACTAGGAGGAGACAAGTGTCAATGGGAAAATAAACTAGTTCCAAGTAGCAGAACATACCTATGCTCAATGCAAAGATACATGTGTAGGATAACAACACTCGGGGGAAAGTCTCCTCCCGGTAAAAATGGGGAATCAAGCTGCAAAAGATATATAAAATGGATCTGCGTGTCTAGACATGAGACAAGCTCGGGCTATATAGATAATAATAAAAGTTAGGAAAGCTGGCATAAGGCTCAATGAGGCAGGAAAAACTCATGATAATGCAATTACAACTTGACATAAGGGATTCCTGGGGACAAAGGCCAGCAAAAATATCAAGAGGAGTATGAGGCTCTTGCGCAAATACATGGCGATACTATACAAAGGACTCACACACCCTAAAGGAAAAATGTCGACATGGGTACCAAATGCAACAATGAAGCTAACTAGGGCACCCATGTCTGGTCAAGCTCTACCATTCACATCATGTCACCTCTAAAACAAGAATAAGGTTCCGTGACAAGATAGAATGGGTTCATACCTAAGGTTAAAATGAAACAGTCATAAGGTCATGAAAAATGAAAGCGGATGTGAAATACTAACCTATATGCCAGTTTAGACATGATACCTACGATAGGAATGAATGGGTCGAAACCTCGAAGAGAGTGTACAAAAACTGGACCCTACATGACAACCATATTAGTCCAAAACAACCCAAAATAGTCAATAAAGAATACAAACTATAGGGAATAGGGAGGAATGATCATGACAAATAAATTCAAAGGAATCAGTGTGGTGGACGATGGGCCATAAAAAGGAATGTAAAGTGTAGACCCAATGTTCAGATATCCACTACCACCCCCGTGAGGGTGACCACTGGTGTAAATATTGAGTGAAGGGAATCAAAATCCTCCACAAATGAAGTAGAGTATGGAATATGACCATTCCCAAATCTATCAGCATGGTAAGGGGCTGTGACGCCCCCAAGTATGACACTAGGGTCCATACTAGGACCAAGGATGGGTGATAGGATACCAGGCATAATGAAAATAAAAGGACCTGAACTCAAGAGAGCATAAATATACTCAAGTAACCACAATCCCAAAGGCCAACTAGTGCACAAAGAGCACACTCCTAAGAAAATCTACAACCAAAATACAAGCAAACCAAGGGGAGGATATGTGAACTCCCGAATGAAGTAGGTATGTCTCACCTAGGAGAGGCTTGAGACTCCCATACACAACAAGCGGAGGTACGTAACCATTTATAGTGTCCCTCAGCTTCAACACATATAGTGACTATGCTATCCGACCCCTACCTGGTCAAGACACTTGCAGAATAACCTCTACGAAGTACCCCCTCGATAACCTAGGTAAGGCAACTAAGGTCACCTCAATATAATCAATGCTCAGGTGGACAATCGCAGGCGGGATTGACCGTATGGGAAGGGTAGCAAAGCCCAAAACTCTCAAAAGAGCCCCCAGATACAAATACAATCCTGGAAATATCTCCAGTGCTACTCAGTTATGACCAAGGTTCATCCCAATCATAATCTCTCACATTGCCTCATGCTTAACTCCTATGTAAGAGGAGCATCCTGAGAAACACTAATTATACCAAGGATTTCACTATCTCACCTAGACAGACACCTACTTTTTTGTGTTTAGTAGTCTTGGAGAATTGACTCACAAAGAACTATTCCAAGACCCTAAAACCTAATCTTGTTGATGAACCCTATAAAAGAAAAAAGTGTAGTTCATTTTAAATTATGCGTTGATTTTAGTTGGCTATGATTACTCAAAGGGAAAGGGCCATGCAACTAATGATATGAAGACTCAACAGTGAAATAAAAGTGCACACCTAACAAGCAATGCCAAGTGAAATCTTGTAGAAAGAAAAATAGGTTATTGCACTACATGAGATGCATAAATATATATTCCTTTCCAAGTGCCAATACAATCCTTCCTATATGAAATCCTAAACACAACTTTCATCCAAGCAATCTAATGCAAGTACCTCCTCAAATCCACATCTAAGATGCAACTAAGAGTGCAACTACATTGTATTTTCCAACATAAAAGAATGAAAAATGCAATAAAATTCATCTAAAAATCTCAGTCTCTGCAGCAAGTATAAAACACAAGCCCAGCAAGACACTGAGACAAAAAAGAGTAATGCACTAATGGCAAAAAAAAGAAGCATAAATGACTAAAACTACCTTCAAATAAAAATCAATGAAAATGCAGTCTCTGGTCACAAAAGAAGCATCCAATAGACAACATCAGACCCAAGGAAGACTCAACCACACTCACAACCCACCCAACAACTTCCCACAACATCAAACTCACCAAAAGGGAGGATGTACGTGACTGTTTAAAGAACAGCTACATATATACACGACTTTTGGCCAAAAAGCTGCATGTATACATGGATTTTGGCCAAACACCTATGTGTATACATGAATTTTGGCCAAACATCTGTGTATGTATGTGAATTTTGGCCAAAAACCTATGTATACAGAGAAGACAGTGGTAAAAAGCATGCCAAGGGTCAAACCAATAAAGAGGAGTGTCAATGGATGAACATACTATAAATGCAACACAGAAACAAAGAGAAAAAAATAGCAGGTCAACAATATCAAGCACATTGTGCCCCCAAACCCCAAAGAAAAACAAGGAACGTCCCTAGTATGGTCACCAATTCTGTTACGAAGAAAAATTCCTATGGCTTGGGGTACCACAACAGACAGGGTAGCCGCAGAAATCAATCCTTTCCTATTTGCAAGAGAAACCAAACATCTAACACTAAAGGATCTCGAAACATACCTTATTCCAGATGGTTGATGTAGATCCCCATTGAGCTTTTCTAATCTCGCTTGTATTAACAATTTGCTCTCTCAACATTCAACAAACAAGACAAGCATGCTATATAATCTTGTTAGACCTACTCTAGAATATATAATCAATAACATATAAGCATTTAAAATCATCCATGGATTCAATACTCATTTAAATACACATTATTGGATAGGAAAAGGTATTTCTATTAATATAAATTAGAGATTACAATAGTGACAACCTCTGTCGGCACGTCTGCAAATAGAAGAAACTGAGTCCTCCACCTGGGCCTCCACCACTTCAATCCTCCATCTCTCGATAGCAATCTCACAAGCAAAGGAAACCTTGGGAAGAACACAAAGTGCTCCAAGGGACAAAGGGATGCAGACTCAAGTATAAGATCCAACAACAATGGACTATAGTTTTCTTACTCTTCAATTCCTCTCCTTTCAATGTATCCAAAGGGTTCCTTATATAGTGCTTCAATGGGGTAATGGAAGGTCAAATCCGATCAATATCAAAGCATATGGAACGCCAAGAGACAAGTAATTTGGATCCACATCAAGGAAAACTCCAAAACTATTTGTCCTTTTGCACACATCCAAATGTACGTGGGTTTGAGGGTCAAATCCATGTATACACGTGAGAATAGGTTTAAAAGTTGCGTATAGAAAATAATGCATGTTTTTAGCGATGATCTTGGAAACATTAAAGGTACATAAATGGTCCATGGGATCTAAAGAGTCTGCACAGGGACAGGGAAGGCCATAAAGGTGTGATCCACCATGTGTGGCAAAATCCATTGTAACAATAATATTTTTGACATTATAACTGTTCTACAAAATGTCATTTTCATCAATGCACCAATGGTTTAACCAAACCATGGTATCTTTACACCTGGACTGCTTGAGGCATACCTTGTTTTGACTTAATTTTAAAGAAATTTTAGGAAGTCTCTTGTCTCCCATGTTATTTATCTTATGCTTGTAAACCAAGTACCTAGTCGTAGCCATGACCTATGGGGGAAAGACCCGGTTCTATGAGGAGAATAGGATAAGGCATATTCCCTTTAATTTTTAGGTTATAAGTTATAAAATGCTTATGTATTTTCTCAATATTTCTCCAAGATTCTCTAGAAATGTTGCACCCCCGTACTTCACAACCATACAAGATAACAATGATGCCAAGATTTTCAAAGAGGAGCTTATTTTTATCCTGCATGACCAAATTGTTTGATTTACAGTTATTTTAAAGACAAAAATACTCTTTCCACCCTCCATTAACCATTTCTCAATGCTATAGTTCCAATTGAGCTTGTGGTGAATACTAGTTCCGAGATACTTGTAAGAAGTCACTTCCTCTAGATTTCTATTATCATAAATAAAATTTGCATAAGTGTCTTTGTTAGATTTTATAATCATGATTTTTGGCTTATCTATGTTAACATTCATACCCATGTTAGAGCAAAAATATTTAAGAATTCTTAATTTCTTATCGAGATCAGAAGGATGCATTTCTGTAAGAACAATATCATCAACATAAATAAGGAGGATGATAACTATCCAAGCAAAGATTGTACCAGTGCAACCTCCTTTTTCTAAACACCATTCTAGCTTATCAATGTAAATGCCAAAAAAGGTAGGGGAGAGGGGGAAACCTTGTTTAACTCCAACATTATAATTTATATTCATTTTCCACCCCTAACTATTCTTAAACTTGGAAATGACATTTTCATATAACCTTATTGCAGAAGCTCTCAACTCAAAAGGAACCTTAATATTCCACATGTTATTTCTAGGCATTGTATCAAAAGCTTTTCAAAATAATCCACAAAGCAACAAAATAGGCCAGACTTATTATTACGACATTCATGTTCAATGATCCTAAGCATAATGAGGTGGTTCATAGTTGAATGGCGCCTTCTTAAATGTTGTTGTCCTTCCGCCTCCTTACCTTCCAGTTCTATCTGTTCATTAATCTGATTTTCTAAGATAATACCATATAACTTAGCTAAGAGAGGGATAATCATAATAGTTCGCTAATTAGAGGGGTCATTTTTATCACCACTTTTGAAAATAGGAATAATTAGGCTTTGATTCCAATGTGTAGGAAACCCTTGTTTGACCGCAAGATTAAAGAGTTTGTGGATGTGCGGAGTGAGGACAAGCCCTCCAACTTTTAAGATTTCTTCTTGGTGGCCTTCAATGTATTTGGCTTTTCCATTTTCTAAGCACTTAACCCCAAAATATAAGTATTCTAATGAGAAAATGTATTTCGTTGTAAGAAGGGTTTGAATATTATCTTTGATATCTAGGGATTCATAAATATTTTTAAGATAGGAATTATAATCTTTTAAAGAAATTTTATTGTCTTATTTTTGTTTGAGTTAAAATTTGCCTCCAGAATTTCTTAGGAACCACCCTAGAGAGGTGTAGGATATTTCCCTTCCTTTTACTTAGATAATTTCTTTTTTCTTTTAATTAAGGATTTGTAGTGATTTATCTTGTCCATTTTTATCAAATGTGTAGTATATTTCTTAATTTATTTTCTCGCATCTTTAAACTCTTGGTCATACCAAGGGTTGGTTCTACTATCGCTCCTTTAAGTCAAGACTTCAATAGAGAACTTGTTAATGGATGACAATAGGGTTGTAGAAAAATTATGGTAGATATTTTCTATATTCTCCATACTAGATAAAGGAAACAGTCCATTTTTAAGATCATGGAAAAACATTTCTGCTTTATTTTTATCGAAGATCGCATTTTTGGCAATGATAGTTTTCCTCCTTGGGATTGCTATGCATGGAAATATTGAGGTATAATTAAATATCTATGATCAGAGTCATGCTCATGGTCGTTGAAGATGTTAAAATCTATTAATTTATTGTATAAAAGGATATCAAATATAACATAATCTACCACACTACTACCAAGCACATGGATACAAGTCATCCAAATAGAGTTTGGCCATTTTGTGAAACCATTGCAAATGGCAATATGTTGAGCACTACAAAATTTTACCATTTGCGAACCGAATAAATTTTTACCTAGATCTTTAGAACTTATTTTGTACCTATTAGCTAGCTCAAGGTATTTGTCTAACCAAAGAGGATTAAGGTTGGAATAATTACTTAAAAGAATATATTGGTTACTAGAAGTTCGAGCATTGAATTCACCCATCAAAAGGATAATTCCTTCCTTCCCTACACTAGAAATATCATGTTCTAAACCATTATAAGGATAATTTTTATCTAAATTGGTTTTTTTATAGAAGTTGGAATTAATAGGCACAAAATAATAGATGGCTATGTAGGTTTTTCATCATTAATGTATGTGATCTCTAACCAAATAAATTGGTTGTAAGGGTCTTTCTTATAAATCCTAACATGAGGGGATATGTTCTTCCTAATGTAATAGTTTATACACCCAATGCCTCTAGGCCATGAATTTTTATTCCATATTGACTACAAGACATATCCGTTTATATCAGGGACCTTGGACTCCTCGTGTTCCCAAGTTTCAACCAATAATATAATATCAATTTTTCTCGGGATCCAACTTAACTTAGGGCCTTTGCTTCGTGGAAAGCTTCGATAGTTCTAAGAGAAGATACAGAGTGTGTCAAATTTCTATTTATCACTATCATTTTGGTTTCTATCTCTAATAATAGCTTTCACGTTTCTGATTAATGCCCATTTTCCTTCCTTCATGGCTTCTTTTTCCTTTTGGACCTCCTTTCTTAATTCGGATTGATCCTCTGCAATGAGGTCTTCATTTATAAATATCCCCGAGCCTTTTAAAATTAATGTCTTACTGAGTATGTTGTATAAAATAAATAGTGAATGGTGATTATAAACAAGTAGTTGATGAAATGGAAAATAAATAAATAGAAGTATTCAATTTTAATGATAAGAAGCTTATATAGGAATTTTTAATAATTTGTTTGTTTATCATTATTTAATTGGATTTTATGTATTTATTTCAATCTTTTTGAACATAATATTTTTTAAACAAATTAATTAATGAGTAATTATCATTTTTTAGGATAAAGAAAGTGAATCTCCTCTCATTACATACATTGACATTAATAATCATCATCATTATAATAATATAAGACAACATACACATAGATGTTAAACATAATATATACATGTTCACGTTGTGTAATTATTTCAATAATGTAAATTCACTTTAACTCCCAATCTATTAAGCACCACACTAAATTCAAAAAATAAACAAGACGCACTTCAAATATATCTTACAATTTATTTGATACTAAACTGTAAAATATAAATGAATACAATTGCAACAAAGCCATATTCCTCAAGTAATTTTAGGGAAATGGGGTATTTTTTTTACGTCTTCCATACATCAAAATGTTAGCCTCAATATCAATATGTTAATAACATTGGAAATCATCTTCCCCATCCTAAAAATAAACTTTCACATCTTTAAATACAAGGAATGGAAAGAATACTTGATTCCCTTGTTTTTCTCTATATTAATAATTAAATACTTAATAATCCTAAGCATAAGAACAACAAATAAATGCATGCTTGTAAATCCCTATTTGTAGTTAAGTGGCTATATTCCCAACAATACCGCAATAGTACTACCATGTGCACAAAGAATTGTTACTAGCTTTCAGTTGGATGACTAACATCAGTTTGACAATAACTTTACATTCTTAGATGATATAAGCCTAATTACAAATTACTTTTATAACAATATGGTATTGCTCCACACCTATTTATAATTATTAACATAATACAATAATAGATCTCTTCGGAAGTGGGCAACTGAATGAAAATGATAAATAGATAACTTTTACAAAAACAAAAACCTAACCAAATAAGAATGAGCATAACATAAACAACTACTTGTTAAATTTTCATATGCTTAGCTAAGACATCAGTATTTCATTTCATTTTCATGACAAAAGCATATAAACAGGATCACTGAAATATAGACAAGCACAACCATAAAAAAAGGAACACAAAGATTTATCCTGGGAAAACCCTAAAGGGAAAAACCCAGCAAAATCTTCCTCAATATAGATGCCCCAAAAAGATAAAAGATAAAACCAACAAGGAGATCAAAGCCTGATCCTCCTCCTTCTCTAGCTACTTCTCTTCTCCAGTAATGCGCTACACAAGTGAGAGTGTGTGTGTCAAATGAGGAGCACTACAACTCTATTTATATTCATCTGTTCACTTAAGTTAACTCATTTGACATGTAGGCTCGAGTTACACATGTAGGCTCAAGTAACCACACTCGGGTGCTGATGACCCACCTTTACAATTAGATGGGACTACCTCATGACTCTTATTAGTTCTTTCTATTAGGATCATCGGGATACAATGTAATACAAGTGGTTCTCCCGGTAGGACCATCGGGGACCACAAAAATATACATATAGAATATTCTTCGAAGTTACAATATTTCAACACCCCCCCTTAATGAGAAGGGTATTCTACAGCAACATCAACAACAACAAGAGTAGAGATAGGGGACATCATCAACATCAGCAGGGTAACGCATCTATAAATCATTGGAAGCTTTTCAACATCATGTAGTCTTCATCTTCAATCTTTAGTCTTCATCATCAGCAACATCTTCAGTCTTTGATCAGCAACATCTTCAACATTTTGATCTTTCAATTAGCAACGACATCTTCAGCACTTGGACCTTTCGATTAGCAACATCTTCAGCACTTTGACTGTTCGATCAGCAACCACATCTTCAGCATTTTGACCTTACGATCAAAAACATCTTCAACACTTTGACTTTTCGATCAGCAACAACATCTTCAACATTTTGACCTTTCGATCAGCAACATCTTCAACACTTTGAATTTTCGGTCAGTAACAACATCTTCAGCACCTTGACCTTTCGATCAGCAGCAACATCTTCAGTACTTTGACCTCTCGATCAGCAATATCATCATCAACACTTTTCCCTTTTGATCAGAAACATCATCATCATACTCTAATCTTTCGATCAGAAACATCATCAACATAGAAACATCATCATCATACTCTGATATTTCGATCAGAAACATTATAATCATAGTGCGTCATCATCATACTCTGATCTTTAGATTAGTACGTCATCATCATCATACTCTGATCTTTCGATCAGTACGTCATCATCATACTCTGATCTTTCGATCAGTACGTCATCATACTCTGATCTTTTGATCAGTACGTCATCATCATCGTACTCTGATCTTTCGATCAGTACGGCATCATCATCATTAGCAAAAACCTGCAATCCATAACTCAAAGACAAAAAGTATTTGGATCATTTTTGGACTTACCAGATTCTTGACAACCAAAGTTACCGGATTGATTATGGGAGAATCAGTCCCTATCACTTTAGGACTAATTCCAAGGATGATGCAATCCTACAATATTCTTGAGGACCGAAGCCCCCAGATTGATTACGGGAGAATCAGTCCCTATCACTTTAGGACTATGTCCAAGGATGATGCAATCCTACCACATTCTCGAGGATTGAAGCCACCGGATTGATTACAAGAGAATCAGTCCCTATCACTTTAGGACTAAGTCCAAGGACGATGCAATCCTACCATATTCTTGAGGACCGAAGCCCCCGGATTGATTACGGGAGAATCAGTCCCTATCACTTTAGGACTATGTCCAAGGATGATGCAATCCTACCACATTCTCAAGGATTGAAGCCACCGGATTGATTACGGGAGAATCAGTCCCTATCACTTTAGGACTATGTCCAAGGATGATGCAATCCTACCACATTCTTGAGGACCGAAGCCACCGGATTGATTACAGGAGAATCGGTGCCTATCACTTTAGGACTATGTCCAAGGATGATGCAATCCTACCACATTCTTGAGGACCGAATACACTGGATTGATTATAGGAGAATCCGTCCCTATCACTTTAGGACGATGTCCAAGGATGATGCAATCCTACCACATTCTCGAGGACCAAGGTCACCGGATCTATTATGGACAGATGTCCCAGGATGATACAATCCCTCTTCATTCCCAATGATCTGTCTGTAGTGAGTCACATCCACTAACTCTAATGAGTCATCAGCTAACAGCTTCAGGTTGGAGTCCATGGGTGTGGCCATGACTTTGAATTCCAACATATTGAATCTCTTCAATATCTCTACCACATACTTTCCCTAGTTGAGAAAGATTCCTTCTGAACTTTTCCATACTTCCAGACCTAGGAAATAATGGATTAACCCAAGGTCTTTCATCTCAAATTATTCTACTAGTTTCTTCTTGCTTTCCATGATCTGTTTCTCATTCCCTATCAAGAATAAGTCATCCACATATAGTAATAGAATGACAGGTACATCTTCTACAACCTTGTAGGAAAGGTTAGGATTGACTTTACTCTTGGCAAAGCCCATGCTCATTAGGAAACTATCTATTCTTCCATACCAAGCTCTGGGAGCTTGCTTCAGGCCATAGAGGGCCTTCTTCAACTTGCATACTTGATTCCATCTGTCTTCAACTTCAAATCCTTGTGACTATTCGATGTAAAACTCTTCCTCAATCATACCATTTAAGGAAGACTTGTCTTT
The DNA here is from genome assembly GCA_001517045.1 of Pseudotsuga menziesii. Taxonomy (NCBI): domain Eukaryota; kingdom Viridiplantae; phylum Streptophyta; class Pinopsida; order Pinales; family Pinaceae; genus Pseudotsuga; species Pseudotsuga menziesii. The sequence continues at coordinate 70,265 of LPNX010056071.1, forward strand.
ACTTCATCATGGAATAAAATACCATGATAGTTTTGAAGGAAGTGTACCTTGCTTCCTGGAGTAAGTGTCTCTTCAGAATTAATTCCCTCTTTCTGATAGAAACCTCTAGCCACAACTCTTACCTTACTTCTATCAGCAACATATCTTATCTTGCAAATCCATTTGGAAGATACCACATTCTTGCTTTCTGGTTTGAGTACTATATCCCAAACATCATTCTAGTATCATAACATCTTCTATGAGTTTGTCTTCTCAGGTCATCAACATATCCTAGTCTTCTACATTCAACCTTGAAGGTTGGAACCCACTTTACTCTTGGTAAAGTCTCAATCCATCACAAAGCTATCCATCATGTCGTACCATGTCAAACTCAGATATAATTTTCTGTAGTCACTCCCCCTAAAGCGGAGTATCATCTTCCCTCTTCATTTTGTACAGGTGGTTCTATGCTTGATATAAAATGGTCAATAGAGTATGTCATGTCATAGTCTATTCTTTCTGGGGAGAATCATGAACCTTGCTTTGTACACTTGTTCCATCATATCGTATACATCATTCCCCATGATCAACTGTTATTTTTTTTATCATAGCTTCTTTCATAGCATTATTTTCTTCATCTTGAGTTATCTCTTGTACCCATGGTGGTCTTCATCCTTCAAGGTGGATCTACCACTCTCTGAAGATCTTTCTTCCATCATGGTGTCTCTTACCCTGGGAGCTTCAGATTCATGTTTATTGGAGTGAATCTTGAATTGTCATCACTTGTTCTTCAAAACAAGTCTCATCCTTCTTTTCTTGTAGGAGGTTGTTCATGACCTTTCCTACAATTCAAATGCACCAGTTGCATGGTTAGAACTATTTCATAAAACATATGCATAATGACAAATTCTTATGTATCATGCAATTGTTTAGTCAATACAGCATTCATCCATATCTCACATAAAATTTCTAGATTCCTTCCATCTCCACCATGACATTATTGAAATTGTGCACTAATCCAATATGTCAGCAAAGAGGTTTGATAAGTATAAATGGAGAGTTGTATAGCACCATGAGCTACTTACCCATCACATGCATATTAGTAGTATACAATCATTAATGCAAACAATCTATCATGCATAACACATCAACTAAATATAATCAAATGTATAACAAAACAATATCATGAAATGACAATTGAATACTTATATTTTATTTGTTTTGTGGGTAGACTCCATCTTGATCATTCTGCTTTATCATCTTCTTCATTCATGGAATCATCATTTCTTATCCAAATGACAAGAATTGAGTTCTTCATATTCATCATCACTTTAGGGATCTTCTTTGAATGGTGAGAGATTGATATTCAATTGCTCCCATCTTCTTCTTCTCTTCTTATCAGTTGAGCTGAAAGAAATTACTTCCTTCTAGCATACATTATTTGCATGAATCCCATGATCCTGGGAGGCCATTCAAGGTGGCTATCACCACTTTTGCAATCTCCACTTCTTCTTCTACTACTTCAAGTTGTTCTGCATTCTGGATCTTCACATTCTTCAACTGTTTTCTCAAAGCCATATTCTGATTTAAGTTCTTATCTTCAAATATCTTGATAAAGGAATCAAACATATTCGGTGTCTTTAGGGAAGACACTTGTGGTACAATTTGATCTGTGATTGAATCAACAATGATCTTCTTGGCCTTGATCAAGTTCTTCTTGTGTAAGGCTTTGAGCCTCATCTTTGTATGGAACTAGAACCTCTCTACTTATGTAGGTGTCCAATTCAGTTTCTTTAGAGAGATCATATACTTCCATTCTTGGAAGTTGTCAACTTTACCAAGCTTATCATCAATCTGATGTGATAGATCACTTTGAAATGAGAACCTCAAATGCAAATAGCAAAAGATTAGATCTTACCGATTTGAGGTGTCCGTTCTGCTTCCAGAGCTAGCTGATTTAGGGTTTGTCAGAGAAACCCTAATTTTAAAAACTTGGAATATTTAATATATTATTGGATATAAAGATATATATCTTAAAATGGAGCTGTCTAATGTACTCCTTTTCTGAAAACGGTGGAGGGAAGCTCCCGGAACAGGAAGCCCTAGTTTTCCAATTTCTTCTGTAGAAATGCCTGTCACTGTTTCTATTATATTTCCGAAATTAATTCTCCTATGTGTCTGAAATTTATCACAGAGGTAACCTAACATGTCCCTGATCCAACACCAGAGTTTTCATCAGAATTTATTTCACCAATTGGTATTTATAATCATTTTCCCACGGTGACCTATTACAGGACTGTTCAGAACAATGAAGTTGTACATATTGCCACGTGTCACTGTTTCATCTTCTGGTTCTGAAATTCGGACCACATAAATTAAAGTATGTTATATTTCTGGAAAATCTTCAGGAATTAAATTTGGACCTCTGTAGCCCAATCTATAGTAATGTTCCCTAGGTGTCATGTTTAGGGATGAATTATGGAAGAGGCTAGAACCCTAACTTGGAGGGATCATATCTCCCAAAATATAGCACATAAGAGGATGAATTTGGTATAAAGTGTACAACCCTATTTTAGATTAGGCCTCTACAATTTGTAGCTCCTGAACGTTCTCCAATCTCAGGATATAGAGAATGTACCAAAACTTAGCAGTTTTAGTATTTAGGGTTTTTCTAGCTCGGGGTCAAACTAGGGTTTGACTTTCCTGGAGTTTCACCCAACCAAAAAACTTGATCCAGGTCTCTAGACTTCTATTTTGATGAGGAGAGAAATCCTATGTGGGGCTCACTCAAAAATTCTTCTTCTGCAAGAAGCCCTAATTTCCCGCACCAAAAACTGAAAATGCTTGGAATCGAATTCCGCTTCGACAGAAAGATGCGCCCTTCAATGGAGAGTCAGCCTAGCCTTCTTTTGCCGATCAATTGTGGAGAGAGAAAAAAAAATTAAGAAGCCCTATATTCTGTAGCTTCACAATGTATTATTTTTAGGGTGGCTCTGATACCATGTTAAATTTTTCATATGCTTAGCTAAGACATCAGTATTTCATTTCATTTTCATGACAAAAGCGTATAAACAGGATCACTGAAAGATAGACAAGCACAACCATAAAAAAGGAACACAAATATTTATCCTGGGAAAACCCTAAAGGGAAAAAACCCAGCAAAAGCTTCCTCAATATAGATTCCCCAAAAAGATAAAAGATAAAACCAGCAAGGAGATCAAAGCCTGATCCTCCTCCTTCTCCAGCTAC
>LPNX010056071.1:73531-95486 GCA_001517045.1 Pseudotsuga menziesii
TGTGTCACAAATGAGGAGCACTACACCTCTATTTATATTCATCCATTCACTTAATTTAACTCATTTGACATGTAGGCTCGAGTTAAATCATGTAGGCTTGAGTTACACATGTAGGCTCAAGTAGCCACACTGGGGTGCTGATGACCCACCTTTACAATTAGAGGGGACTACCTCATGACTCTTAGTAGTTATTCTGATTAGGAGCATCTGGGTACAATGTAATACAAGTGGTTCTCTCGGTAGGACCATCGGGGACCACAAAAAGATACATATATAATATTCTTCAAAGTTACAATATTTCAACACTACTTGGCTCAAGAAGCATTTGGTGACTGAAAGCTTGACTTCAAGTTTCCACCCAACTGTTTGACTCTCTGTCTAGTGTATGTTTTCCCTCTGAAAGGACATCCCTAAAATGGCATGAATCTGCTAGATCTATAAGTATTAAGAATTATCATTACCATGTTTTAATACTATTAATTTGAATGTTAAGTTTCCATCTACAATTACGCTTGTGAATATTAGACTACCATGGCAACATTAAACATACACCCCATGATTTGTACCGTAATTATCATTATACTTACTTAATAATCTACATAACATATTATTATGAATAAATATACATAATTAATTCTTAAACCACCATGTCAAGGACCACACCCTATTCTTAGGTGAAGGTGGAAATATTAATTCTTGTATGACAAGATGGCAAGCAATATTTAGCATGTTGAAGAGCATTTAATGCAGCTGCAGCAGGCTTGATGATCGTTGGATTTTGAGATGCTTGAAATCCAACGGTCATCAAACTTGTTGCAGCCGCATTAAATGCTTTGTAGCAAAAATATCACTAAAAAAAGTGAAATATATAATATGAAATCCTTTAGGTGAGTGCACTAGACCGCTAAGTCTTAGTACTAAATATAGATTCAATGCTAAAATACAACTAATCAGACCAATTTAAGGAGAACATTTGTTCCTTTATAGGAGTGAGGAAGACCCTATCATTGTAGTCCTTGCACTTATTTAATGGTTAATTTAATATTGGTACTAATAATTGAACCTACCCTTCCTTTTTAATGGAAAACCAGACTCATAATTAATTGGTTCATTCCCCTATTCCCAAAGGAAGACTCAATGGAAAGATAAATTGACTCTAAGTAGTGTGTATTTTGTCTATGTAGAGTTTCATCTAATCTCCTCTAGATTTACATAGAATTTACAAGGATGATGCCCCCTTCGAATTAAAATGTAAATAGTGGAATCAAGAAACATGACTATATTGGCTCTACAAAAGAGCCCATGCCACGGGTTTGAAAAACTGTGTGCATGTGAGCCACCAAAATGGTATGCATGTTTGTTAAAATGCTATACAAACCAGAGATTAAACTCGTATCAAAGAGAAAATTGATCATCTCTGTAGAGATAGTATTTTTTATTTTTTAGACTTGTTTAATCAATAACTCCTAGGGAAAGAGTTGAACCTCAAATGAGGTCACTCAACTCAATAAAGGATATTCATTTCAAAGAGAGAATCGGCTCTCTCTCGGTCTATAATTCCTACAGTAAACTTGTATACACAATCTAAAAAATAGAAAACGATAGTAGAGGGTCTGACATGGACATTAAAAGAAATGTTCATAAACGAACATGAATTTATAATGAGTAAGAAAAGAGTTAATAGATGAACCTGGTATTTTCTTTTCATGAAGGTCATTTTCTAGAAATTACATCTCCCATCCTTGCAGGCTGTTAAAAGAATCTAAAATGCAATACATTTTTTTCCCGTAGATGTAAAGACTCCCTGATCTTTTGAGAGCAATTCCTTAATTGGCACCTCTTCAGGCGATTATTAGCCATATTTATGGAACTAGAACAGAATTGTAACGACCTACTATGGAGTCCAAAAAAATTATAATATTAATATGCATGAATATAAAAATCTAGATTAAATTAACCCCATAATTTACTTTTAAATAAGGACAATAAAATAAACATCATAATAGATCTGACCTATGAAATATGTCTAGAATTGCTAGTGCTGTCGAGGGTTGTTTTTTTTGTCGAAATCTTTGCCAATAGCTCTTGCGAGCTCACCAAGATATGCTGGTGCTCCTAGACTTGTTCGCTCCTCAAATCTTCGTTGCACCTAGACTTGTTTGGTCCACAAATATTTGTTGCACGTTCAGTAGTGAACAAGTCTAGGAGAACTAGCATATCTTGGTGAGTATGCAGGAGCTCACGACGAGGATTTCGACAACAAAAACAACCCTCTATAGCACTAGCAATTCTCCACATATTTTACAGGTCAGATATAGTATGTTCTTTACTTTATTGCCATTATTTAAAAGTAAATTATGTGGTTAATTTGATCTAAATTTTAATATTCATGGATATGAGTGTTAGAAATTGTTGGACCCCGTGGAAGGTCATTGCACATGGTATCAGAGCAAAGTTCAAACTATATGCCCTAGGGCTCAGCTTTTTTTTTTCTTTTTTTTCTTTTCTACAACTACACCCACATCCCTTAATGGTATGAACAAGAAAATCGTAGTTGTATATAGTTTCATATCTGTAACCATGGGGGATTCATCTTGTTGAGCAATATCTTATCACATTCATTCATAAAGGAGAGATTTTAATTGTGAAAAATAAGGTCAATATATTGTAGGTATTGGGGGGTGGGGAATAGGGTATGGGGGTATAAAAAGGGGTTTCTAGTAAAATAAGGAATATATTGTAAAAATATGGCTTTTTTAATAGGAAATATGTATTGGGGGCTTAACAAAAGGATTTTTGTAAGTAATTATCAATATCTAGTGAAATTAAAGGTATTCTTTAATACAAATCTATAGTACCATGCTTAAAAGATAATATGTGTATTGGTTGTCAATTTCTATAAGTTCCAGCATTATTAATTGAATCCATTGTTATTGTTATTTGTAATATGGGGTTAAACTTTATACTCAATTATTTGTCAAACATTAGATTCACCCCGATCCATCGTTTTTTTTAACCATGGGGACAAAAACCTCCCAAGAGTATATCCAACAGCCTGCAAGCAAGATATACTAATAACTTGTGACTTAGCAAGAGCTAAGACATCCCGAAGACCACGAGGGTGAGCCTCTATCCAAGGGGTCACCTTCCCTTCAAGCCTTGTCACAACAGGCCAATGAACAACCCTACCCCTCACTGGTTTCGAACCTGTGACCTCCAGGGAGATAACACATGTTCTTAACCATTAGAACCACTTAGGTTCTCTCACCCCAAGCCATCCTACCAATAGAAACAACATTCTAACTTAAGCCATACTCTCTTCCTCTCTAGGGATTCTAACACATATTAAACGAGTCAATTCATGTGGTAGATTAAAGAAGGGACAGTTTGGTGGATTATATTAACCCTATTGAACAAAGAAATCAATAACGATGCAGCGTTTGGAATCTATCTCACCTCTGGTAAAAGAAGAAGATGACCCTCTCAACAGAGTTAGAAGCTATCTTTTCTCTTTCAAGTAAACCGCCTATCTATTTTGTTACGTTATATATCTGATAATACCAACGTGATTCTACATAGTGCGGAGGGAAAACCAAAGACTCGCTTCTTCTTGAATGAGAGATGGGGCTGGGGTTCAAATCTGAAATAGTCGACTTGGTTGATCTTACATGTCTTCTCCAGCAATGCATTACCTGGCTAGATCTAAAACACCCAACTTTTAAAATAAATAGTTCATGTAACACCTCTCCTTGGACATTCAGGGCTTCCCAAATAGAATGTTGAGGATCTTGAAACCCTGGGCAAGGTTTAAACAACTAATTCCTTGGGTACAATTAAACCATTACCTAATGATTGTCGATGCACTAATAGAAGCAAGGAAATCTGAACCTAAGGATAGGTGGATGATTATTATAGAAGAGAGCGTAGTTTCTATGAATATCGAAAGTTTAGAGCCCATTTAGTCTCGTGGGTTGTGATTGCACTGAAATCCCATGGCAAGAACTCATTCCCTATTGAGGTTGAGGCACGAATTCCAAGGAAAAGAGTGTTTACTTGTATCAATTTCTATGAGGATCGACAGGGGGATTGCTGGAAATGAGTGCTAACTTATTTTTGGAAGTCGATTCCTTTGATCCTTCGGATACAGTCTAGGAATTGGACAATTTCCCTTTTAACATTGAGCACAAGGTAAGTCATCCTCTTCTCATATCATATTACCCTTGACTATGTTTTTTGTTTTAACATTAAGAGGCTCGGTGTTCCTATTAAAGAACAATCCCATACTTAAAATGTTGGTTGTAATTGATATTCAAACCTCAATTTCAATTAAGAGGTCGGGTGTTTCTATTAAAGAACAGTCCCATACAAAAAATATTGGTTGTAATTAATATTCAAACATCAAGTGGTAGATTGACTAGGAGACCAACTTAATACATCCATAAGTCAAGTGGTCGATGCACACCTATAGGTGTAGTGTTACATTGCACCTGTACCCAGTGCAAATTCAAGTGTACCCGAGGGAGAGAGGGACAAATTTTTCGACTAGTAAGGGTGTTATTGAGAACTGGTGGTCATGGATGGGCCCCTTGGTCCTCCTTTAGGGGTACTATTGCTTAATGATACTATTGACTGCTCTTTACAGGGGTTTTAACCTCAAGGTTGGTGTCCGGGTCCCCTAAGAGTTGACCACTGGGTCACATGGACCCATATCATGTTTACGTGCTCTAGTGACCTTTGCTTTAGCTACGAGACACTCGTCTTCACTCAAATACACTTTGAGCACCCTCCAAGCCCTATATTCAATGGGTCCCTACTCTCCCTGGCCTTATCTCCTCAGAGGAAAGGAACCCTCCATGCCAAGACTTTTCAAGCTTTGAGGGTGTTAAGGGATTTTACAGTACTCTAGGGGTTAGATGCAATATAAATCCCTCCCTCCACCTCACTTCAGCCTTTTGTTCAGAGTGATTCACTTAATCTAGATCATTTTGGCACATGGGGGTGAAAATACTCCAGGTAGCCTACCTTGAGCCTACATAATGGCTATATTTTAATATTTTTTTTTTAAATTTTAAGTTGACATTTTATAATTTCAAATTGACATTTTAAAGGCATGTCAGCCTGGATTTTATTTGTAAAAGTGAGTGTGAGATCATATAAATAGATCTCCTCACTTCACTTTTAAAACAGAACTTATTGGATAATACATTATGCACTTGTTTTACCCTTGTTAGGGTTTCTTTGGATGGATGTGCTCCTCTTGAGGAAGTTTTATGGTTAATGCAAGCTATTTTCTGGTAATTCTTTGGTGAATCTCTTCTTTTGGTGATGCTTCGAATTGTTGGATGAACACAAGCACATAGAAGTTTGGATTCTTATCTCTTTGTTTGAATGTTGGTGGATGTGCACGTTCAAGTCTTAGTGGTAACCCTAGTGCTGCATGTTTTCCTAAGATAGGCCATTACCTTCCATTTTTGTCACCTTAGCAATCTGAGGCACACCTCCTTGTGATGGTGCCCTGGGGTTTCTCCTTAGTTTTTCTAGGATATTTTATTAACCTAAGAAACCTTCCTCACTAGGTTATCCATCCTCCCTAGAAGCCCATAGGTTGGGTAACGTTTTTGCTAGGGTAGGGTTTCCCTTCGATTTTAACACATTTTTCTCTTCTAAAAAAACTAGTTCTAAGGTTAGTTTAGGATTAGTTTTAGGTTAAATTCAGGTCTGAAAACTTATAAAAATATCATAAAATTAAATATTTGCCTAATTTAGGGCCTCCTGAAATTTTATACTCCTAAAATTTTAGGCCCTAAAATTCCGCCTCTAAAATATCAGGCCCTAAGATTTTGCGCCCTAAAATTTCAGGCTCTCCTTAAAACTCTGGGCCATAAAATTTTGTGCACTAAATCTTGGGCTTTAAAATTTTGGGCCTAAAATATCAGGCCCTAAAATTTTGTGCCCTAAAATTTGTGGCTCTCCATAAAATTGCGAGCTCTAAAATTTTGCTCCCTAAAGTTTCGGACCCTAAAATCCCATGCCCTAATTTTTAGGCCCTAAAAATTCATCAACCACAAAATTTTAGGCCTTGAATTCCGTGCCTTAAAATTTTGGGCCCTCCCTTTTACTCAAGTGTACCTTCCCTTGCACTTGAATCCATTGAACCCTTGGAAATGACTTGCTAACATTCGTTAGATGGTCACTATCCTTTGTTGGTATGAATTAGAAGGACATTATTAATGTTGGTTATGTCTACTACTACATACTATTTATGATATTGTTACTAATAAACACATGCAACTTACTTTCAAAGTTGATGCAAATTGTTTGGTAAATACTTGATTACATGCACATTGTTGTTTCTTATACTAAAGTGATGCCTAAACTTCTACTATTGTCATAATATTAGCATGCCTGATTGATACATATTGATGTACATGTGCTTTAAATTATTATTTGATAAAGATAAATACTTATGAAATGCATGTATTTTTGTTAATTCCTACATATTGCACTTGTTATCAGCATATTGGAACTAATTAGTTATGCAATTGACTTATCCTTGGATGAGTGAACTTGTATTATTCATATCCTCTTCTAGACTCCATTAGGCACTGATCACTAACCATCCACACATAGGAGATATATTTGGTGTCTAAGTGTCTTTTGCAGAGTTACATAGGTCTCTCCCCTAGGAGGTTTCTACTTCTGATAAAGTTTGAAGAAGAGACTAAGGTGGAAGTGGTTACTTTCTCCACATATGTTTGTCGGTGGCTTACACTGCCATTTCAACTAGTAACATCTTGGCGCCATTGTCGGGGACCTAAAATTCATTTAGGTGACTTATCAAGCAAGAAAGATACTTTGGTAAGTCTTGAAGTCCTAAGTGTATATGATTGCATACATTTTTTGAAAGGACGAACCTATAGGATTACTTGGAGACTCCAAAAAGAACTCAACCCACCCCATCAATAAGGTACACCATTGTTTTGTTTAGTACTTTGGTGAGATTTGTTTAACTAACGTGGCAGGTCTCACCAGGTGAATCCAATCAAATAAAAATAAATAAGTGCTCTTCAAAGACAATAAATCTTGACGATATGGAGTCCAATTACGAACTATGGATGGGATACATTGTATTTTTCACACATTCCAGGATTTCCACACAAGTATGCCATTCAAGATGGCAGGAAGGCACTTTTCCCATTGTTCCTGTTAGTTTTTCAACATTAAGCTAGCATATCATTAGGATCTTTAAACAGAGAGAACAACAAGCACAACAATCAAACACAAGAGACAATGAACACAGTGTTTTTCCTCGGGGAAACCATAAATGGAGAAAACCCTGCAACTTCCTCTTAGATAGAATCAACACCAAAGTGAAACCCAAAAATAGTAAGAAAATCTCCCGATAGCAGTAAGCTCTTTCCTCTTGCCCCAGTGTCTTTCTCTTCCTCAACTATGCGCTACACTTGAGTGTGTATGAGATGTGTGCTAAATAGAGAGTCCAGCTCTCTATTTATACTAATCCTGACATGACTAAAACCCTACTAGGGCTGAACTCACTAGGAGAGTATAATAACCCTAGTGCCCTGAAAATGCGGGGACTTTAACCCTTAGACATTAGGAGGGTTACCCACAATGACTTGACATGACTTGTTTACATTATTGATTCTCCTAATCAGAACATCGGGGCATGACATGACACAAGAAAATCCTGGAATAAACATCGGGTTACAATAGATGAGAAATACAAGTGAATACATTCCGAAGTTACAATTACATTAATAGTTCCTGTCATGCCCCCTCCTGTCCACTAGAGAGAGAACGCAGCCATAACTGCTCACTCTGATTGTTGCAGGAGCATCCAACTTGAAGATAATTGAATTTTGTATGTATTTGATGGATTCCTAATTTTCATAGAAATATATAGATGCATGAATTCATATTGTGTTCACTCTATTCAAGCATGAGTATAAATTATCTAAATTCCCAATAGCAGAGAATTGATCCTGTTAGTGATCAAGTCGACGATCTACGAAGAAATATCTCAGAGGAGATCGAATGACGGAGAAATATTGCGACAGAAATTTATGGTCTCAATATATTCTTCATCTGGAGATAGATCAACGGATGAGAATCAACCACATGAATCAATGGTGCGGAAGATTTAGTTTGAGGAATCGGGGAAATATGGAAATTGCGACCTCTCATCCCGCATGCGGAATATACTATTGTAAATATATTTAGTTGTGGATATAGAGATTGTGAAGCCGCATCCTACATCCCGCATGCAAAAAGGAGATTTGCAAAAGGATACTTGCGGAAATAGATATTTATGAAGCCGCATCCCACAAGTTGCGGAAAGAAGAGTTGCGGAAGGAAATCCGCTGGGAATAGAAGGACGTTTCCACATCCTCCATCCCGTAAGTTGCAGAAAGGAATATTTATGAAAGGAAATTCAACCTGTTAACAAAAGTATTGGACATATTTGGTCATTTAGGACATCACCATTCTGTCCATCTAAGCCCCATAATGTAATTTAAAATGCATTAAAGGAAAACATACACAGATGCATACAATTGCAATTATACAGAGGAAGCAATTCATCAATTTAACACATTAGACATGCTCATCATATTTCATTAAGCAAATACAATTGCAAAGATTAACATAAACAAGAATACTTATCTTGAAAGAAGTTTGTCCCATAACCAACTACGTCGATGCAACGTTTCACCCAACCATAGGCTAGTGTGCTCATCAATCTCTCAGTAGCACTTCCACCCCTAAGTTGGGCATGATTTCCACAAGGACTAAGGAACACTAGCAGGCTCACACATAGCCAAGGATACAACAAAATTCAGCCAAGCCAACAGAGTTGGGTTTATCAGGCTGCAAACAAACAAGCCAATATACTGTTGGGTTTATAAGACTATTTGTGAGGTTCCTTCCCACACTAGGTTTATCAAGCTAGTTCATATCCAATTCCACTCCAAACTAGTTTAGAACAAGGCAAAAATATGCACACACAGAATACCGCAATGTCAACACAGCAAAACAAGCTTCCACTCACTCTGTGATAGAGGAGACCATTGCACAACAACACTGAGGATGGTAACAGCAAGTGAACAACCCAGAACAAAACATGGTTCTGTGAGCAGGATGAATGCACAATGCGCATGAAAAAAATGGAATAGAGAATGATAAAAAAAATGGACTATGACACTTCGGTGAGAACTAGATGATGGACTAGGCATGCACAATGAGGAAAAAACTAAAAACATGAAGGATGGATGATCAAAATGTCCCGCTGCTCCCCAAAACGTGAGGGAAGATGAAAACATGAATGCATGAGGGAATGGGCATATGTTTTATTTTTTTGGGTGTTTTCTTTCGACACATGGATTTTCCCCCAAATGGCTCAAGGTTAAACATTCCCCCCCTTATCTTTGGGTAATCATGCCCCATCTCATTATTTGTTGTAGTGACATAGCTGGTTGTGGGTTTTTAATTAAATTGCATATTTATATGATGTCCAAAATTATAATGTGTCGGCTGGCACAAAATACCATCGACATCAATTTTAATTGCTGAAACATAAAACGCTAAATCAATGGTGGGGATTTTTCCTTTAGCTCCACACCATTATTAATTACAATATTTACATCATATATATTAAATGAAAATGGGGTCAAAACTAGGGTGTTACTTTCTCCCCCCCCTTCAACAACATTGTCCTCAGTGCTTTACAAAATTGAACAAAAATGCTACGTTGGTACCTCCCTTAGTGCTCCACAGAATTGAACAAAAATTGATGTGTCAATCACATGGCATCCTCCAGCTCCCATGTAGCCTCTTCAGGATTGTAGTGCTCCCATTGCACCTTTACCTACCCTATGGCTCAGTTCTAGAGCATTGTGACCTTCCTGTCAATGATGTGCATTGGCTTGATTTGGAATTCTCCCTCGGGTTCCACCTGAATCACATCACAATTTATCACATGGTTAGGATCATGTACATATATCTTAAGTAAAGAAACATGAAAAACATTATGAGCCCTAGTGCTAGCATGAAATGCAAGTCTATATGCAACTGGCCTTATTCTTTCAAGCACTTCAAACGACCCATAATATCTAGGTGACATCTTGGCACAACTTCCAAGATTCAAGGAACTCTTCTTTTCCTTCACTCTAAGGTAAACATGATCCCCAACACTGAACTCTCTATTCACCCTATGCTTATATGCATAACGTTTCTGTTTGTCCTGGGTTGTTTTCAGATTCTTCTTGATATTTACAACCTCTTGCTCTATCTCCTTGAGTAATTATGGACCAATCACAACCCTTTTCATTGGATTATCCCAAGTTACCGGTGTCGTACACCTCCTACCATACAAAGATTCATATGGACTCATCCCCAAGGATGCTTGTTGTCCATTGTTATATGAAAACTCTACCAAGTGTAAATAATCTTCCCACTTGGTTGGTTTTTCCATCATATACATGTGAAGCATGTCTTCAAGCACCTAGTTAACTCTCTCTGTATGCCCATCAGTATGAGGATGGTAGGAAGTGCTGAAATTAAACTTTGTACCCAAATATGTAAACAGTCCCTTCCAAAAATTGGAAGTGAACTTAACATCTCTGTCAGAGACTATTGCCTTAGGAAATCCATGCAATTTGAAAATCTCCTCCATGAATATCTTTGCAATTTCATCAGTCTTATGCGTAGACTTAATTGATATAAAATGTGTTTCCTTTGTCAACTTGTCGACCACCACCATGATGGAATCATGTTGTCTCCAAGTCATTGGCAATCTTGTAATAAAATCCATGGAAATAACTTCCCATTTCCATTCTGGAACTGGAAAAGGCTACAACAAACCTGCTGGGTGTTGATACTCAACCTTCACCTACTAACATTCATGCACCTTGAAATATATTTAGTTATGTCCTTTTTCATTCCTGGCCAAAAGAATTGCTTTCTAGCTGTAGAAATTGTCTTCTAATATCCTGGGTGCCCAAATATGGAGATTGATGGATCTTATCCATAACAAACCTCCTCAAATCCACTACATTTGGAATATAAATTATGTTCTTATAATTAAGGAGTCCATCTTCTTCTAATTTATATCCCTCATACTTCTTTTCAAGGCTTTGCTGCTGCAATTTTTCCTTGACCTATGCATACAGTTCATCTTCAGCAACATGATTAATAATATGTTGTCCCAAATCTAACTGAAAAATACTAAGAGATGCCACATGCATTTCCTGCACCTTCTTGCTGAATGCATCAGCTACCTTATTCTCTTTTCCTTTTATGTGTTTGATTTCAAAATAAAACTCACATAAACACTCCAACCATCTAGCTTGCATAGCATTTAACGTTGGTTGATCAAACAAGTAATTCAGACGACAATGGTATGTCCTTAGCTCAAAAATTATGCTCATCAAGTAATGCATCCACATCTTGAGAGCATGTTGTTAGGATATTTAGACACTTAGGAGTTAGTTAAGATCTACTTGTGTAATATATCCATTAGGTAAAAGTGTGTTTCTTTAGTATGCATTTGTAAATATTCTAATCTGACGGTCATGATATGTTCTAGACATAAAGTGATCTGACGGTTCAACTTCTCTTAGATATTACCTACCATTGATCCATGACTTAACACCCGATTGGTCTATGATCTCTATTTAAAAATCATAGAGGGCCCTTGGCTAGTTGATCGATTATGAAAAGCTCATGTAACTTTCTTTCTTTTGCATACTAAATTGCTCGAAGTAGCTATTTGGCTAGGGCCATGGGCTGTTTCCCTCTCGAGGGTTTTAACCACGTGACAAAAATCGGTGTGTTGATCTGTGATCTATTTGTGTGAAGCGGTTTCTCAAGGTGTTCAGTGTTTTGGGAGTACCCTGTGTACTCGAACATGGTATCAGAGCTTTTATGAAGATTCGCTTTTTGTTTTGATCAAGATTTGGAACCACTATTGCCAAAAATTTGAAAGGGTTTCTAGATTTTATGTGCATTTGTGTCCTGTGGGAGCTATTCCATTGCGCCCGGAGCGTCGTTTCCATTGGGAAATAGTTTTTTGTTTCACCGAAAATTGTTTCTGTTTGTTCCAGAAACACCCATTTCAGCAAATATGAAGGTATAATGTTACAGTGATGGATTTGTTTTATTTTTTTTAAATCTCTCATATTTTATCAGTTTTATTATTAGTTCTTCACCTTTTTAGTCTTAGACTATTGCATTCCCTGGCTGTGTATGCTCTTTGTCGTGCACCTTGTGTGATCGTGACGAATCAGAAACATAAAGGGAAATTTTTTTCTTGTCTTCTCAGCTACATATGATCTTTGCCATGCACCTTGTGCGATCATGGAAAATCAGAAACAATGAGAAAACTTGAAAACGTATACTTTCTGGGTAAGCTAACAAAGACCTAACTCCATTGTGTGGAAAAAGTTTTTTGTTTTTGTTTTTCATTTTTTGTGTGATTTGTAGATAAAAAAGGCAAGCACGGAGAATGAGAGAGAAGAGTAAAAAAAAAATCCCCCTTTCCTCTTTCCATACTTTTACATACCTTTTAAACTTAGCTCACTTGGTCCAAAGTTGCTTTACTCTTTAATAAGTCTTGAGTTCAAGTCTTATCGAGCTACTTTTTAGTGCATGCAATTTCTATTTTCAAGTTACTTTATTGTAAAAGTGCATCTCACTTAAATAAAATAAAATAAAATTTAGTCACTTAAGTCTTTTAATTTATTGCTGCACTATTTAAAGTAACATTATTGTAAAAGTGAACCTCACTTATTCTACAAAAGTGATTCACATCAAAGCAACTTTATTGTAAAGTGATTGTCAAAGGTTGATCTTGAGAAGAGGGGGGTTCTTTTTTTTAGTTGGTCAAGTTAATATCTGCCACATCACTATTGGGGACATCTTCAACATTTTCTTTGATCCAGCATAACTTCATCATCCAGAATCAGTTTTCAGTGCCATTTTTTTAAACCAAATATTTTTTTGAGCTCTTTGCATCTAGACAGTTAGTTTTCATTCTTTCAGCCATTATTTTACAGTATGGCCACCCCTTGTGATATTATACTTATAAGTTCTAACTACTTCTCATAGAAATCTCTTATGGAGGATTTTCTGTGAAGTAGAGGACTCTTCAGGATAACCTCATGGAAAGAAACATAACCCATTGATGATGATAAGAAAATTAAATGGGTAAATAGATGTGATAATGCTCATGGATTTATTGGGATGTCAATCTCTATTGATTTGTGATTCCACATATATGGAATTGATGAACCTGATATAGCTTGGGAAAAGTTGGAATCTGTGTTTGGTAAACACAATGAAATTCGGGGTCATCAACTTGAGAATGAATTGATTTCCTTGAATCCAAATGATTTTTCATGCATTCAAGACTATTTATCTAAGTATAAAACTTTTAGACTTTTATGTGTAGATTGCAAGATTAAGAAAGAAGACAAACAATGTATTTATCATATTCTTTCCAAACTTGGACCTGCATATTCTGTTTTTGTATCTACATTCTACTCCATGAAAGAATCCTTGAATACAGCTAGCTATCAAGAGCCTAGCCTTGAATCATTTTTTGATTCCTTAATTAGAGAGCAAGATAAGCTCATTCATCTTGGAATAATTAACAATCCAGATACATCTAGGAAATCCCTATTGTCCCAACAGAAAGAAAAGTCCAAGCCTCCTAAGAAATATAATTTTCTCAATAATAAGCCAAACAACAAGGGTCCCAAACCCTCTCAGTCAACTCCTTCTTTAAAAAATGACAAAGGATCCAAGCCAAAAAGAAAGAAGACTAAGCGTCATTGCAATTTTTGTGGGAAAGATAATCATGATGAATATAAGTGTTTCAAGAAGATGGTATCCTTGGAAACAACAATGAAGAAGCACCACATCAGCCTAGATTCGTCTTCAGAATCTACCTCTCGTGGACATGCACTTTGTGCTTCTGGTTACTCTTATACTGCATCTTCTTCTTCTACTTCAATTGAATGGCTCATTGATGCTGGAGCATCATATCATATGGCTAAGGATAAAGCAATATTTTCTACTATGCATGAATGTAACACCAAACAAATATTTGTTGGTGATGATATATCTCTAAGTGTTGTAGGATCTGGAACAGTTCCAGTAGAAAATGGCCATTTCAGTGATGTGCTATGTGTTCCAAAACATTCCTGCAATTTGTTATCATTCTATCAAATTACTCATTCAGGTGAAGGTAAAACTGTGACATTTACACCTCACCAAGTTGTAATCAAGGATTTTAAAAATCCTCAAAATGTCCTTGCTACTGGAACTGTTGATGATATTACCAGGTTGTACAAATTTAACAATTTTGGGTCATCACCTTTTCCTTGAGTTTTTGTTGCTCATAGTGATAACTTGAGCAAACAATTTTGTTGCTCATTGCAACAACTATGTAAAGACAATATGGTGACTGGTATTTTGATGGTATCTTGCAAGTATGGTGTTTGTTCCAGTTGTATACTCAGAAAACATCATCGGGACAGTTTTGACAAACGTTCCTCTTGGCACGCCTCAGTTCCCTTGGAGCTTGTGCACAGTGACTTGTGTGGTCCTCTTCCATTTGCTTCCTTTTCTGGTTTCAAATATTTCTTAACTTCCATTGATGACTACTCCAGATGCACTTGGGTTTACTTCCTAAAACTTAAGATCGAAGTATTTAACATGTGCTTGGCCTACAAGGCCCTTGTTGAAAAACAATATGGTCATCAAATTATTAAGTTAAGATCTGACAATAGAGGAGAATATGTTAACAAAAAGTTCATTACTTTCTGCACTGAGTAAGGAATCCAAAAACAACACATTGTTCCATATACACCACAACAAAATGGTGTAGCTAAACGGAATAATCGCACTTTAAAAGAAATGGCTAATTGTATGATCCAATCTAAGGGACTAAGTCTTCAATATTCGGCTGAGGCCATAAATTATGCAAATTACATAGTTAATTGCAAACCCACTAAAGTTTTACAAGGTATAACACCGGAAGAAGCATGGAGTAAAATTAAACCAGATGTAAGTCACTTTCGTTTGTTTGGTTGTGAAGCATGGGCTCACATTTCAGATGAAAAACGGAAAGCATTGCAGCCTAAAAGTGAAAAGTGCATATTTGTTGGATATTCAGAAGATGTAAAACATTATATACTTCTTCAGCCACATTCTCATGATATAATCATTAGAAGAGATGTTAAATTTGATGAAAATATCTTGGCCTGCGAGCCTAACTTGGCGGGTGTGCCATCTTTGGCCCGTGAGCTTGATTTGACGATTGTGCCTTCTTCTTAGTCCAACTTCCTTGACAGGTTTCCAACTCCAGTTTCTGATGATGCTAGTGAGGATGAAAATCCACCTCTGCCTGCTCATGTTTCTCCAATTGCACTAGCACCAACACTTCCTCGATGGGTCCGTTCAACATGTGAAGCAGTTAGTGATCTTGCCGGTGATCCTAGAGATCAATGTCAAACACGTTCTCAGTTTCAGCGAGCCTCTTCTCTTTTGGTTCAAGTTTCCGAGAATCATGATCCAAAAACTTTTACAGAAGCTTGACAAAATCTAGATTGGGATGCAGCTATGGATGAAGAATATCGTTACTTAATGGCGAATGATACTTGGGATCTTGTTCCTCTTCCAAAAGGAAGAAAACTTGTTAGATGTAAATGGGTTTACAGAACTAAGTATGCATCAGATGGAAGTGTTGAAAGACTTAAGGCAAGGTTAGTTGCCAAAGTTTTTTCCCAAGTTGAAGGAATTGACTACAATGAAACCTTTGCTCCTGTCGCAAAAATTAATTCCATCTACCTTTTTCTTTCCCTTGCCGCCTTACATTACTGGGAAGTCCATCAAATGGATGTCAAGTCTACCTTTTTACATGGTGATTTATAGGAGGAAATTTACATGGAACAACCTCTTGGATATGTTCAGGATAACTCTAGCCTTGTTTGTATGCTTAAGAAATCCTTATATGGGCTTAAGCAAGCTCCTAGAGCTTGGTATGCCAAAATGGATAGCTTTCTCCTTGACACTAGTTTTTCTAGATGCCATTCTGACCCCAATGTCTATACCAAGAAAGTAGGAAACCATCTCATCATACTTGTTCTTTATGTTTATGATCTTATCCTTACTGGTGGTGACCCTAAACTTATAACCCATGTGAAATCCAGTCTTAAGAAAATTTTTGAAATGTTAGACTTAGGACATTTGCATTATTTTCTTGGTCTCCAAGTCTTGCAAACCAAAGAAGGAATCTTTCTTTCCTAGTCTAAGTATGCTTGTGACCTTCTTCGTCACTTCCACATTGAAGATTGTAAACCATCCCCTTCTCCCTTCCAGTCTAGAGTCAAAATTTCTGCCACTTGTACTTCCCCTGAAGTAGATGCCACCTTGTATTGTCAGCTTGTTGGTAGTCTTTTATACTTGACTTATTCCTGTCCTGACCTTTCCTTTTCCGTTGGTCGTGTTGCTCGTTATATGCAAACTCCTCATGAAAGTCACTAGAAAGAAACAAAAAGAATACTTCGATATATTTGAGGTACAATTCAGTTTTGGATTCATTATAGTACAGGGGGGAAACCTTTGTTCGTTGGTTTGACTGATTCAGATTGGGTCGGCGATCTTGATGATCGAAAGTCTACTGCAGGTTATGTTTTTAGTATGGGATCTGGACCTGTCACTTGGGCTTGTAAGAAACAACAAGCTCTTTCTCTTTCTTCAGTAGAAGTAGAATATCGAGCCGCAATTAATGCCAGTTAGGAAGCTTTATGGCTTCGACAGATCCTTTCAGAGTTTGGATTCGAGCAGTAATAGCCTACTCCACTTTGGTGCGACAATCAAAGTGCCATCAAGCTTGCCAAAGATCCATTTCTACATCAGTGCAGCAAACACATTGAGCTACACATGCACTTCATCAAAAATATTGTTCATGATAGTGTTATTGAAGTGCTTTATTTCCCTACAGATGATCAAGTTGCAGACATCTTCACCAAGTCTCTTACAGAAGCGAAGTTTTCTAAACTTTGGTCTATGTTAGGAGTTCAAGAATGTGTCCTTAAAGGGGGATAGGCTCTAATGCCTCCTTCCTTCTCCTAATAGTGTCACTTTTGTAAATCCTTCAATCCTATCCCAAGTTGTTCTTAAGGGGGGATTCTAGGATATTTAGACACTTAGGAGTTAGTTAAGATCTACTTGTGTAATATATCCGTTAGGTAAAAGTATGTTTCTTTAGTATGCATTTGTAAATATTCTAATCCGACGGTCATGATATGTTCTAGACATAGAGTGATCTGATGGTTCATCTTCTCTTAGATCATACCTACCAATGGCTTAACACCCAATTGGTCTATGATCTTTATTTAAAGAGCATAGAGGGTCCTTGGCTAGTTGATCGATTATGAGAAGCTCATGTAACTTTATTTATTTTGCATAATAAATTGCTCCAAGAAGCTATTTGGCTGGGGCTATGGAATGTTTCCCTCTTGGGGGTTTTAACCACGTGACAAACATCGGTGTGTTGATCTGTGATCTATTTATGTGAAGCGGTTTCTCAAGGTGTTTGGTATTTTGGGAGTACCCTCTGTACCCAAACACATGTACTATCGCTGCAAGTTCCAAATCATGAGTGGTATAGTTCTTCTCATGCTCCTTTAAATTTATTGACTCATAACATATTACGTGGTTGTATTGCATAAGAACTCCTCCAAATCTGTGATCGCATGCATCGGTACACACCACAAAATATTTCTTTGGGTCTGCAATTTTCAATACTGGTGCACTTGTGAGAAGATTCTTTAACTGCTGGAAGATTTCTTCACACCTTGATGTCCATTCAAACTTTATCCCCTTCCTTTGCAAACAAGTGATGGCATGTGCAACCTTGGAGAATCCTTCAATGAATCTCCTGTAGTATCCTGCAAGTCCCATAAAAGATCTTACATCTATCACATTTCTTGGAGTAGGAAAATTCATAATGGCTTCAATCTTGTCAGGGTCCACAGATATACCCTCTTCTGAGATATGTGACCCAAATACTAAATTCCATCTTTATAGAAGTCACACTTGCTCAACTTTGCATACAACTTATGCTCCCTGATGTTATAACTGATTTTACCACTCCAGGTGAATCACACTTTGTATGGCCTTCCCCTGTCCCTCTACAGACTCCTTAGACCTCGTGGACCATTTTTTGTCCTTTGATGTTTCCTTGAGCATCCCTAAAAACATGTGAAAAATGATACACGTGACTTTTAAACCCTTAATTGCGTATATACGTGGGTTTGACCCCTAAAACTGCGTACATCAGAATGTGTACAAAATCCAAATCCTTTTGGAGTTTTCCTTGACATGGATCTGACTCACTTGACTCCTGGCCTTCCCTATGCCTTGATATTGCTCAGATTTGACCTTTCATTACCCCTTTGAAAAGCTATATAAGGAACTCTATGGTACATTGAAGGCATATGAGAGAATTGAGAGGAAAGAAACTATAGTCCATTGTTGCTGGAACTTATGCTTGAGTCTGCATCCCTTTGTCCCTTGGAGCACTTTTGTGTTCTTCCCAAGCTTTCCTTTTTCTTGTGAGCTTGCTATCGAGAGATGGAGGATTGAGGTGGTGGAGGCCCAAGTGGGGGATTCAGTTTCTCTGATTCACAGACGTGCCGACAGAGGTTGTATCTATTGTAATCTCTTATTTATATTAATAGAAATATCTTTTCATGTCCAATAATGTGTGTTTGAATGAATATTTTATCCATGGGATGGTTTCAAATGCTTATGCATTGTTGATTATATATGCTAGAATAGATCTAACACTATGATATATAGTATGCTTGTATTGTTTACTTGTTGTTGAGGAAGTAATTTATCAATTCAAGCTGAAGTTGGAAAGCTCAACGAGGATCTACTTCAACCCTCTATAATTAGGTACGAGGTTTGATCCTTTAGTGTTAGACATTTACTTTCTATTGCATATTGGAAAGGATTGATTTATGGAGTCAAGCTGTCTATTGTGGTATCCCAACCCATAGGAATTTCTCTCTGTAACAGAATTGGCGACTTCACTGGGGAGTTCCTAGTAGTTGTCCTTTGGGGGGTTTTCTATCGGCATTCAATGACTCTGAATTGCTCTTTCTCTCTTGTTTCTGTGTCGAGTCTGGGGGCATGTTTGCCTAGTAGAGTCTGATTGGTGTGAAGCTTGTCTCAGCTTGTCTGTTTGCCTTGATTTTTATGCACCTTTCTTCCTGTACACGAGTTTTTAACTCACAGTCACGTATACACACGGGTTTCTCTGCAATTTCCGCGTATACACACGGGTTTACTGTGAACAGTCACGTATGCCCTTAGTTTTTCCTTTTAGTGGAAGTTAAATGGTTGCTCGGTGAATTTTGATGATTGTTGAGTCTCCTTTGACACTGCTTGAGTCTATTTATACCTCTGTTTCTAACCAGAGATGTTTTTTTTAGAGTAAATTTTTTTTAAGAAGGTTCTTGTCATGGCATTTTCAATTTTTTGTTTGGGATTAGTGCATTAGATTTATTTTACCTTAGTGCTTTGCTTGAGTGTTGTTTGAGTGTGCTTGCAGAGACTGGGGGTTGTAGAATCATTCTTTTTTTTTTGTATCTCATTTTATTTCAAAAAATCCAAAAATATTTGCTTATCATCATGCATTGCATTTTGCATTTTGCATTGTACTTGCACTAGATTTGCTTTGGAGTATTAGTCAGGATTTCATATAGGAAAGCTTGCATTCATCATTTGAAGAAAAATTGTGCATTTCATGTTAGAATAATCAACCCATAGTATTTACCCACTTAGACATTATTTCATTTATTTTGTCTTATTTTCCTAGTCCATGAGTCCCACCATGTGCAAGTTGTCAATTGCCTATCCATAGAGGTCAAACTTGCCATTATTGACTCATGGAGCACTTGGGAAAGTCTTGGAAATCAAATCTTCTTTATTCCTGGCCTCCTAGGCGCCCTTCTGCTTTTTCTGCTTTATTGCCTGCATTTTCAGTGTTTTAAGGCACATAGGAAAGCAAGACTAGGTGAGGTGAATCAGCTTTGTTGCCTCTTCCTCCTCCACTCTTTCCTCCATGAAAAAGCATGATTGAGCTTCCATTTGACCACTCTTTAGCTTTCCCATGTGCCCTTGCTAATTCGTGGGGTCCTTGATAGATTTGGGATCAGCTTTTTACACCTATGGGGGATTTGCCTATTTTGGGTAAGCCTGCTTTATGCTAGATTTGGATGCTTCATTATGCATTCGATTTGCTCATGTATTCTATATATTCAGCAGCCTATGTTATTACAGGGTTGTCTATTGTACAATCAGTTAATATAATTTTGTGTTACAGCTCCATATTCAGTCTCCATTGTTGATAATTTTCCATGATCAATTGTTAATTGTTGTGGGTGAAATTAATTTACTGCAGGCCTGAATTTATACATGGTATCAGAGCCATTGTAGGTTGTTACTCTCCTCCAAAAATTGTTTTGCAGGTTCAACATCAAGACTGGGAGCCTTCTACTGACAGCCGGGACAGATTTTCTAAAGCTATGGAGTCACAGAAAACTATCCTCACTCCCTTCAACTTTTTTGAATGGAAAGCAGAGATGGAGATCTTGTTGAGAGTGAAAGGCCTCTACAGGGTGACTATGGCTACAGAAGTAGAGCCCAATGCTTCTGCAGAGAAGATCAAATGGCACAATCGGAGAGATGAGGCCTATGGCCTCCTATGTCTCAGTATTTCCCGAGACCTCCTTTTCCATCTCGATGGATTGACTTCACCGGATCAAGTATGGGAGAAACTTTCTGAACTCTTTGGAAATATAGATCAGATGAGGGGACACCAGATCGAAAATGAGCTGATCTCCCTGAGTCCCAGTAATTTTGAATCCCTGCAGCTATATTTCTCCAAGTTCAAAGCACTAGTTTTGCAGCTGAAACAGTGTGGTATTGAAAAGAAAGATGAGAAGCTCGTATTGTCCATCCTCTCAAAGCTAGAGCCTGATTACTCATTCTTTGTTTCGACCTTCTATGCCACAAAACTCACAGCTCGAACCTGGAAGATGCCTAGCCTTGCAGATTTCATGGAATCTCTCACACAGGAATAAGACAAGCTGGTGATGATGGGCACCATCAAACCTTCCAAAGACCAAGCTCTGGTTGCTAGAGATTCGAAGGTGGATTCAAAAATAAAGAAGAAATCTAAAAAGCCACCTGAGAAAGGAAGAGACAAGAAGCAGTCTCCAGAGGATCAACAAGGTCCCAAGAAAAATACCCAGAAGAAGAAAAACAAAGGTGATATGAACAAGTGCTCATACTGCAATAAGGGCAATCATACTGAAAGCTCTTGTATGAAAAAGCAGATAGATATGTTAACTCAACTGTTGGAGAAGAATGGCATCTCCCTTCCAGAAGGCTCAAAGAAGAGAGAAGGAGGATCAAGTTCTGATGACAGAGAGAGAGTTCATGCTCTAGTTTCTAGCACATCAAGATCACCTAGTTTTATCATAGATTCTGGAGCTTCAAGACACATGGTTTCGACTAAGGAGGCCTTCTCCTCACTGGATATGTCAAAAGGACCATCTATTGTACTGGGAGATGACTCTCTCACTGAAAGCAAAGGCAAAGGAAGGATAGAACTTGATCATGGTAACTTCAACAATGTGTTGTATGTCCCTGGTCTCGCCTCCAACCTTCTGTCAGTGTACCAGATGACCCACACTGGGTCTCCTAATAAAGTCACATTCTCACCAGATGAAGTTGAGATCACAGAAATCTCAAGTGGAACAATTATTGCAAAAGGAGTAGCGAATCATGCTCACAAGGTATACATGTTTTCACACTTCCTGCCTTACTCAAACCCCTCTGCTCTTCTTATCCATGCTAA
>LPNX010056071.1:97607-142039 GCA_001517045.1 Pseudotsuga menziesii
TTCCAGCTTAAGGGGGGGTGTTATAATAATCAACCCATAGTATTTACCCACTTAGACATTATTTCATTTATTTTGTCTTATTTGCCTAGTCCATGAGTCCCACCATGTGCAAGTTGTCAATTTCCTATCCATAGAGGTCAAAATTGCCATTTTTTACTCATGGAGCACTTGGGAAAGTCCTGGGAATTAAATATGCTTTATTCCTGGCCTCCTAGGCGCCCTTCTGCTTTTTCTGCTTTATTGCCTGCTTTTTCAGTGTTTTAAGGCACATAGGAAAGCAAGACTAGGTGAGGTGAATCAGGTTTGTTGCCTCTTCCTCCTCCACTCTTTCCTCAATGAAAAAGCATGTATGAGCTGCCATTTGACCACTCTTTAGCTTTCCCATGTGCCCTTGCTAATTCGTGGGGTCCTTGATAGATTTGGGATCAGCTTTTTACACCTATGGGGGATTTGCCTATTTTGGGTAAGCCTGCTTTATGCTAGATTTGGATGCTTCTTTATGCATTCTATTTGATCATGTATTCTATATATTCAGCAGCCTATTTTGTTACATGTTTGGCTATTGTACACTCAGTTAATATAATTTTGTGTTACAGCTCCATATTAAGTCTCCATTGTTGATAATTTTGCATGATCAATTGTTAATTGTTGTGGGTGAAATTAATCTACTACAGGCCTGAATTTCTACATTTCATGTAGTAGCATACCCTGTTTTCATGGACACAATGCATTTGCATTGTTTGTTAAGTGTGCATTTTACTTCATGTTGTGTCATAACACCATTAGTTGCACGGCCATATCCCTCTTTTGAGTAATAAAAATAATTAAAATCAACACTTAATTAAAATGAACTACACTCTTTTCTTTTATAGGGTGCACCAACAAGATTAGGTTTTAGGGTCTTAGAATAGTTCATTGTGAGTAAATTCTCCAAGACCACTAAAAAACAACATGTATGTGTCTGTCCATGTGAGTGTTTGAAATCCTTGGTATAACCAGTGTTTCTCAGAATCCTCCTCTCAAAAGGGAGTTAAGCACGAGGCAGTGTGAGCGGTTATTGATTGGGATGACCCCTAGTCATAACTGAGTAGCATCAAAGATATTTCCAAGATTGTATTCATATATGGGGGCTCTTTCGAGAGTTTCGAGCTTTGCTACCCTACCCATGCGGTCAATCCTGCCCGCGACTGTCCGCCTGAGCATTGATTATATTGAGGTGACCTTAGTGGCCTTACCTAGGATATCAAGGGGGTATTTTGTAGGGGTTATTCTGTGGTGTCCCGACCAGGTTGGGATCGAACAGCACAGTCACTTTAGGCATTGAAGCTAAGGGCCACAATAATTGGTTACGTACCTCTGCTTGTTGTGTATGGGAGTCTCAAGCCTCTCCTAGGCGAGACATACCTACTTCATTCGGGAGCTCACTTATCCTAACCTTAATTGCTTGCATTTGGCTTTAGATTTTATTGGTGATTGCTCTGTGCATGATAGCTTGCCTAGGGTTTGTGTAAATAGAGTCTTTTCTATTTTTTGATTCATTATGGATTCGGGTGTGGCTCCTCGCCATTCTCATCATTTAGCAGGACTTTCTCCTTCTACATCTCCTCCTCCTTTGGGAGAGAGACATAGACAGTCTAGGTGGACTACTTCGCACATTGATTCACACACCATGGGAGACCATATAGAAGGTATTCCTGAACCACCTTCTCCCATTCAAGTGGAATATGGGGAGTTTACTCCTACCTACGATCCTTCACTCGACTTGGCTGAGTTAGGGCCTGTGATTTCTGAGATAGGAACCTTTCATGATAGACCTACTCACTCTAGGGTTGATTCCCCATTGACGCATTACCAGTATGGAATGTCGGAGGATGTTGAGACTCATTTTGAACCCACGAGCACTAGTTATGGTAGTTATGGTATGTCTAGTTTTCCTACACATGATTTGGCATTTCATGTCGAATCTGAGTTCAAGCCTAACACTATGCCTGGGGGCACTCTCATTCCTTACCATGTGGAGAGGTTTGGGAGCACTATTCACATTGCACCTTCCATCTCGGTGGTGGAAGTTAAATCACATATTCATCCTAGGTCTAGGGTTAGTGATCCTATTAGGATACCAGATCCAAGACAAGTGACTATAGGGAATAGTACGTACATAGTTACACATATCCCTCCATCCTCTGTCCCTAGTTCTTCAAATGTTCACCCTACACCTCATTCACATGGTCCTTTGGGCCGAAATGTTGCTATGAGTTATGTCCGTACTGTGGTTACTAGACCGGTTGTGTCTCAGCTTCATGTACCATCCATTGTTTCGGGAGGTCATGCTCATACTTCTAGAGGTCACATTCCTACTTCTGGAATGTATATTCCTACTTCTGGAGCGTATGTTCCTACTTATGGAGTGTCTCATGGGACATCTCATATGATGACTTATGGACCCTATTATGGGACGCAGTATGGACAAGGTTCTTCACCTTATGGGGGCGGGTATCAAAAACCTTCTTACTCTCCAAATTACGGCTTTGTAGCTCCTAATAGTCAAGGTCCACCACACTATGGTTCTTCCATGCCACCCTATATGGGTCAAATGGGAGGAAGGCACTATGGCCAAGGCCATGGTGGTAATCAGACCTATGTGAATCAGAACTATCAGGGAGTGGTCCATCGAACTCATCATCCTAGGATCCCTTTCCTCGCAATGCTGAATCTTCCTGACTTGTCGATATTAACGAACGATCCTGTAGCTCATGACCCGGCTTGGTCAGCTGTCCCTACTAAGCTTCCCTCGAACATACCTAAGTTTGAGGGAAAACTAGGAGAGGATTCGAGTGAACATGTTACTACCTTTCACCTATGGTGATCTTCAAATTCCTTACACCAGGACTCCATCTGTTTAAGTCTATTTCAACACACCCTTATAGGGCCTGCCGTGAAATGATATATAGAGCTACCTAGGGGAGCATTCACTTTGTTCGATGACCTAGCGATGACTTTTTTCAACCACTTCCAGCTACCAGTGCGTTATGACATTGGTACTGAACTCTTGTCAACATTTCGGCAGGATAAATCCACACATATCTCGGATCATATCCAAGAGTGGCATAGACAGAAGAGGTTAATTAAAGCCTTTATACCGCCAGAGTTCCTCCTCAAATGGTTCCTTAAGTCGTTATTTCCATATATAGTGAAGAATGTTTCTACATCCGGAGTGTAGAATGAGGAACAAGCAATTTTTAGGGTGCAGGAATTGGACTTGATTTATGCTTAGTCCAGTTTGTTATATGAGATTATTCCCAATGCTCCACATTCTAGTTTTGACCCCAATGTCAAACCTGGACCACATGCCAATGGCATTGTTTGTTGTGCAAGTGCGAAACCTACGGATTCGGTTGCAAAACAAGTTAGTCAATTGCCAATCAACCAATCTGCTTCGGAACAAGCTATGACTTTGTCTCAACCCGCCCAAACGGCAAGTGTACTTTTAGTGTAATTGTCAGACCAGAAGGGTAACCAGCAGCCCGGACGGAATAGAAAGAAGGGTAAGAATAATCATAAGGGTGGGAATAAGAATGAGAATTCTAATAGTAATGACAAGAATGGTCGTAATTCTAGGGAGGACAAGCAAGCTAAACATCAGGTTAAGTTCCCTTGCAATTTATGTAAGGACAATAACCTCACTTACTTGTGCCCTCGTATCGATGAAACCTCGAGATTCTTGGCACAGGGCCTAGTTGTGCTAACTAACCCTTTACCTCACAATCAAAATATGAACTCGAGGTCCCATGACAAGTTTGGTGGTGATCAAGATCCACTGGAGGGTAGCGGTCATGGTTGCATTAACATGGTACGTGCTGCGAAAGTTGTGACCTGTGCGAAAGACTATGGTTCGTCACAACCTAGCCCAGGCAAAGAACCTGATCCACCAGGGTCCCCTTTGCGTATTGAGAAACCTATGGATAAACCTGAAGCTGCACCTCACATTCCTAAGGGAGTCCTTAATAATTTGGGGCACAATCCTAATGCCCGAGCTGCCCAGAACTATTCAGTTGTCGAGGATTTGGGACACACTCCTTGTGCGATGTCTGCATTGGAAGTGCTTTAGAGTTGTCCTTCACAAAGGAAGGCATTGCTTTCTGCCCTTGGTGGGAATGATGATGATTCTTCCTCCATGATTAAATTTGAAACCACGGGACTTCAGCCTCGCTTTCCTTACTATGTGTCTCTTTTGATTCACATAGAATGTCTTAATATGACCATCAAGCACACTGTGATTGATGAAGGCGCTGTCGCTTCTGTGATGTCTTTATCATGTTGGAAGGGTTTAGATTCCCCTAAGCTGTCTAAATCAATGACCATCTTAACTGCGTTCGATGGGAGATCGCTTAGGCCACACAACATCCTTCCTTCCCTTAAAGTCCGTTTGGGAGGGAAGACCATTGCGATAGAGATCAAGGTGGTTGATGCACCCCTTGACTACAATCTCTTGCTGGGTAGGAATTGGATGTACAGTATGCAAGCCGTTGCTTCTTCCCTATTCCATGTTGTATTCTTTCCATTTAATGGGAATATAGTCATGATTGATCAAATGACATTCAAGAATCCGTCTGTTACCGCATCTTCAGGAGCTTCGATCATGATCGTTGAACACTCTCAGCAAGCAACTGGGAGTGTGGGTGTAGGCATGTATCCATTCCTCATGGGAATCTTTAGTTGTACTACATGGATTCTTATGATAGGGTCTAGTTTCGGTGAGGCTTTGACATCTATGAGATCAGTGTCTTTTTGCACGAGTCATATGGAAGATCCTTGGATTCTTCCTACACTGAATACTCTGAGTGAGCCCATCGTGACAGACGTGCCATTTCCTGCAACTATGATAGCTTATCAATTTAATATCAAGTGTGTTGTAGAGCCTAGTCCTTCCTCTTCGTGGATGGAGGAGGAGGACCCTCATGTGCTTCTGGCATGGGCAGTGCAGTATTCTCACGTGCACGACTACCTTGATACGGTTTTCCTTTCAGATGAAGCGATTATTGAGGCTATGTCAGGAGTTGAGCCACCATGGGAATAACTCCATCATATATCTTACTTTCTTCCCGAGCTTGACCTCTTGGAGCATGAGGACTTTAGGGCAGTTCTTAGTGAGAGAGTTGGTAGTCCTATGGTTCCATTAAGCTCTCCTAGTCTGATGGCTGGTGGGAACATGGTGAACATATATTCAATGATTCCTATCAATATCTCTCGTGATCCTGGCAGGATAGAGAATTTCTATACTGGGGCGGAATGTTCCCATGCTGAGATTCAAGAATACACCAAGATATTTAAGGAATTCCATGATATATTTGCTTGGTCTTATGACAAAATGCCAAGTATAGGCCATTATATTGTCGAGCATGAGATTAATACTTATCCCAACGCTAAGCATGTTCAACAATGCTTCATGCAGTGAATCCTGGGAAAACACCCACGATTAAGGCAGAGATAGAGAAACTATTAAAAGTTGGTTTTATCTATCCCTTTCCCTTGACGGAGTGGGTTTCAAACCCCATTCTAGTGGATAAGAAGTAGGGAGCGTTCCACATATGTACTGATTCCCATGATTTGAATCGTCCCTGTCCTAAGGACAATTTCCCCACACCATTTATTGATCAAATTTTAGATGAGTGTGTGGGTAGCGAGGTTTTTCCCTTTATGGATAGCTTTTCCGGATATAATCAGATACAAATTAAACCTAAGGACCAACATAAGACTTCATTTATTTGTCCTTGGGGGACTTTTGCATATCCAAAAATGCCTTTCAGCCTTAAAAACACTGGAGCTACATTTTAGCGGGCAATGACCTTGATCTTCCATGATCTCAAGTTGATTATCAAAGTATTTTTCGATGACCTTGCTGCTCATTCTCGTATGAGAATGCGTCATCCCTATCACTTGAGATTGGTATTCGAAAGATGCCAGAATTATTTAGTTAGGTTAAATCCTCATAAGTGCATCTTTTGTGTGAAGTCAAGCCATTTGTTAGGATTCATCATTTCTAAAGAGGGTATTAGAGTCGACCCTTTGAAGGTTGAGGCAATACTTCAGTTGTCTCCCCCAAATAATATTCGTCATCTTCAATGTTTGCAAGGAATGGAAAACTTCTTACAGAGATTTGTTGTCAACTTTTCCAATTTGACTAGAGGCTTCATGCGTCTATTGAAGAAGGACACCACCTTTTGTTGGGATGAGCGAGCCCAGGAGTCCTTTGATGCACTCAAGCGAGCCCTAGCATCAGCCTCGGTGATTAGTCCCCCAAACTATAGCCGTGATTTTCTACTTTATGTGGCCACGTCCATGGAGACGATTGGTATGGTTTTGGTTCAAGAGGATGAGGAGCTTCAAGAGCATGTCATATACTATCTGAGCCGAAACCTTATTGACACAGAGATTCATTATTCTCATGTCGAGAAGCTTGCTTTAGCTACCATACATGTCAATCCATTTCAATTCATCCTCACTCGAAGGATGATTGGGGGAAAATACAATAAATGGATTGTCATTCTGCAAGAATTCGATCTCGAATTTGTTTCGGCAAAATCGAAGAAGTCTTTAATTTTTGCAGAGCTTATATTGGATTTCCAGAGCGAGGCCAAGGAGTTGGTTTGTGAAGATACGTTTGTTGATGAACACATCTTCTTAATCTCAACTTTAGACCCATGGTATGGGGATATCATAATGTATTTACAAATAATGAAGATCCCTACTCACCTCTCATGGGATGAACAATGACGATTACGTCGCGTGCCTAAAAACTACCTCATAGTGGATAACACTTTGTACCGTTGTGGGGTAGATTCCATTTTACGACATTGTTTAACTCATGAAGAGGCTGAGGTAGTGCTGAATGATTTCCACAGAGGGGCATGTGGTGGTCATTTATCTGGGCTTTCTATAGCTCAAAATATCTTAAGAGCGGGTTATTTCTGGCCGTCGATCTTTAAGGATTGTGTAGATGTGGTCAAGAGGTGCCACCCTTGCCAGGTGTTCACACGTAATATGTGCTCAAAATGTGCCCCGTTAAATCCCATTATCACTACCGGTCCCTTCACTAAGTGGGGGCTCGATTTTATGGATTGCAACCCAGCTTCGGCTGGGGGGCATCAACATATCATAGTGGCTATTGATTACTTCACGAAATGGGTTGAGGCTATGCCTACAGTTAAATTCGATGGTGAGATAGCTGCCCACTTCATATTCAACCATATTATTACTCAGTTTGGAATTCTGAAAGAGCTTGTCACTGACCATGGCTCGTACTTTCAGAACCATATGATGGAAGAGTTGGAATCAAAGTTAGGGTACAAGAAAGAGCATTCCTCCTCTTACTACCCTTAAGCGAATGGATAGGTAGAAGCAGTGAATAAATCACTCAAATCTATTCTCCAATGAACCATTGCACAAAGCAAGAATAATTGGCACATCATGTTATATCCTGCTTTGTGGGCATATAGAGCTACTGTTAAGATTGCCACAGGTTTTTCTACAATCAACTTGTACATAGAATGGATTCAATATTGCCAGTTGAATGCAAGATTCCTTCTTTGAAGCTAGCTGTAGAACTCTTACTAGACACTTCACCATTGGAGGAGCGTTTGGTCCACCTTGAGCAACTTGATGAGCAGCGTCGGGATGCCTTGGTGGCTCTAAAAGTAAATAAACATCGCGTAAACGTCCAATATGATAAGTCTGTCCATCCAAGGAGGTTTAGTGAGGGAGACTTGGTCCTTTTGTTGGATCAACCGAAATAACCCTTGGGGGTAGGAAAATTTAATCCCATGTGACGGGGTCCTTATGTGATTAAACATGTGTTAGAGAAGGGTGCTTATGAGTTAGTGGATTACGAGGGAAAGGCCTTAGTAGAGCCTAGAAATGGGCTCTATCTCAAGAAGTACTATGCATGATTTTTCAGCCAAGAATGGTTATTGTATACTATTGTACAGTTTTGCATAGTTAGTTCTTTTTCTTATAGTGATCGGGTTTGTGATTAGTTTCCGTTTCTTTTGGAAGATGTCAATGGAATATTCCACCTACATAGGATTTGCGGATGGTGCGAGCTGTCACAGTCAACACTCAACCTTTGCT
Organism: Pseudotsuga menziesii; assembly: GCA_001517045.1. Classification (NCBI taxonomy): domain Eukaryota; kingdom Viridiplantae; phylum Streptophyta; class Pinopsida; order Pinales; family Pinaceae; genus Pseudotsuga; species Pseudotsuga menziesii. Next base: position 105,735 of record LPNX010056071.1, read on the forward strand.
ACCTGGGTGATTTATACTCCTATGGGTCAGGTACTGTCTTCAGGAGGTGTATATCTATGGCCATATTCCAACAATGTTGCCGAATATAGTGCTATTATTGAGCTTCTACGGGATTCCATTTCACATGGCGTTCTCTCTCTTGAGGTATGTCTTGATTCGGAGTTAGTAGTGTCATAGCTTAATGGTTTGTACCATGTTAGAGATTCGACATTATTAAGAATATTCTTACACGTGAGATTATTAGAACAACAATTTGACAATATAACATACATACACATTCCAAGAATTAATAATCAAGTTGCTGACTCATATGCTAACTGCGTGTTAGATTGGCATTTGTTTCATTCACAATAAATTCATCACAAACACAATTTTTACACATGTAAATAAATAAATCGATCACCATAAAACTTTTTATATAACATCCAAAATGTGGTAATACATAGTTTCATGATACAAAAATGGGTCTCTAAAGCCACCAACATATAATACACAGTAGTACAAAATGTATAGACTCCTAGGTATCTAATCCTATGGAGGAGGAGGGGGGTTGTGATCATGGAAGGTCACTACGGCTCTAGCTAGCTGTCGGAATAATCGCACCCATGCTCGTGGTACACCTACCACCTGGCATTGCATAGCCTCAGGAAAGTCCTCGACTTGTGCCATGGGAACCCTATGTGTCAGCCTCACAAAATTGGTATGAATGCTTTGGAGCGTCCGCTCCGCATCCACACCCATGATATCATCTCCTCTTCCTCTCTGTCTATGACGAGAGAATCTTTATGCCCGCTATGGTCCCACATCTGCACACAAATGGTAGATGTCACTATGTATTGTCATGCAAAAATATCTCTTTTGATTCCATATAATCAGAAAACACAAAAAAATAAAATAACTCAAAAATTTAAAAAGAGAGGGTCGAGATTCGTTACCTATATCACCATATGCCGATCCTGGTGGTAGCGGCATGTCCGGTTCCCCTCGGAAATCTATCCCCGCATAGGGGTAGTCATCGATGGAAACTATCTGTCATCATCACAACGAAAAGAAGTCAGTTGGATAGGGGTTGGCCACCCTACCTCCCCCCAGTCTGTGCATCGCATCTGCCCAGTGTCGTTGGGCCGGATCTCGAACCCCATGAAGAGGAACGTCAACTTTGGGGCTCAATCCTAGAACACGCTTGAATAAAAATGTGCTCAATATACTACTGAACCCGAAGTTTCGCACTCTGCCTACCTTACACTCACTGAGCTGATGTTTCATGTTGCTCAGTAGTGTAGTGCTCCAGTCATAAATCATGGGTCTCATGCACTCCACTGCATAGAACATTAGAGGCCACGAGGCCTGGTGGAGTGATGCCAAGCCTGCTATCCTGCCCAATGTCAATAGTATGGCCTTTAGACCTAGCACCTATATAGCGTTGGTAGGGACCTGACTCCCCACCTTCTCTGTGTCTGGATAGCAGTACACCACAATGTACTCATTGATAGTCAGGCCACATCCTGGCCCACCATGAGAATGAAGGTTCACTATTTCCCCCCATCGGGAAATCCTAGTAATGAAGTATATGTCCTCCACCTCTATAGTGAGGGACATCCCATCTATCTGGAAGGACTCGGAGTCTGGATCCTAGTAATCTACCAGCATCTACAATAGTCTTGGTTTGTCTCTCAAACCACCAAGACATCAAAACTTGTAGAGTACACATGCACGTAGAGCTTGTTGAGCTATTAGGTCAGCCCTTACTGCCTCCTCTACCTCACCATGTTCATGCTCTCTCCACTCTAGGACCATCCTGCACAAGAAATTGCAAACTTGCCCATTATATTACTTAAAAAACCTTATGCACGGCCTCATATGCGACTGTTTTCCAAATAGCCGCATATGTACATGAATATGGGGGCATTTTCCACGTATATCCAGCCCTATACGTGGAAAAACCCTCAATTTCCACGTGGGCCACAGCGCCCTTTTTAGTTTGGCCTAGAAAACTCAAATGACCATGGAATTTGATAAAAATTGCATCAAAATGGAAGAAAAGAGCATGGGTAAGTACCTGGAAGAAACGGTAGTGGATTCCTCTAGCTAGATCTTACCACTCCAGGTGAATCACACTTTGTATGGCCTTTCCCTATCCCTCTACAGACTCCTTAGATCCCATGGACCATTTTTTTTCCTTTGATGTTTCCTTAACCATCCCTAAAAACATGTGAAAAATGATACACGCGACTTTTAAACCCTTAATCATGTATATACACGGGTTTGACCCCTAAAACCATGTACATCACGATTTGTACAAAATCCAAATCCTTTTGGAGTTTTCCTTGACATGGATCCGACTCACTTGACTCCTGGCCTTCCCTATGCCTTGAGATTGCTCGGATTCGACCTTTCATTACCCCTTTGAAAAGCTATATAAGGAACTCTATGGTACATTGAAGGCATATGAGAGAATTGAGAGCAAAGAAACTATAGTCCATTGTTGCTTAAATTTATGCTTGAGTCTGCATCCATTTGTCCCTTGGAGCACTTTTGTGTCCTTCCCAAGCTTGCCTTTTGCTTGTGATCTTGCTATCAAGAGATGGAGGATTGAGGTGCTGGAGGCCCAAGTGGGGGATTCAGTTTCTCTGATTCGTAGACATGCCAACAGAGGTTGTATCTATTGTAATCTCTTATTTATATTAATAGACATATCTTTTCCTATCCAATAATGTGTGTTTGAATGAATATTTTATCCATGGGATGATTTCAAATGCTTATACATTGTTGATTTTATATGCTAGAATAGATCTAACACTATGATATATAGTATGCTTGTATTGTTTACTTGTTGTTGAGGAAGTAATTTATCAATTCAGGCTGAATTTGGAAAGCTCAATGGGGTTCTACTTCAACTGTCCAGAATAAGGTATGAGGTCCGATCCTTTAGTGTTAGACATTTACTTTCTATTGCATATTGGAAAGGATTGATTTCTAGAGTCAAGCTGTCTGTTGTGGTACCCCAAGCCATAGGAATTTCTCTCCGTAACACCTGAGCAATTGCAATGTCAATCTCATATGTTCTTCATTATCTTCCTCATTCTTAGAATAAATAAGAATGTCATCAAGAAAAACAAGAACATACTTGTCCAAATACTTGTTGAAGACATTATTCATAAGGCACATAAATGTAGTGGTGCATTTGTGGGACCAAATGGTAGCACTACAAACTCATAATATCCATACCTTGTCCTAAAGGATATCTTATGAATTTCTTCATCCTTGATTCTCACATGATGGTAACCAGACCTCAAGTCAATCTTGGAAAATACCTTTGCTCCTCTCATTTGATCAAAGAGGTCATCAATTCTAGGAAAATGATATTTTTTCTTTACAGTGGCTTTGTTCAGTTGTCTGTAATCAATACACAATATGAGTGTACATCTTTCTTCTTCATAAACATTACTAGTGCTCCCTAAGGAGACACACTCAGCCTGATATAATTCTTCTCCAATAAATCTTGCAACTGCATCTTCATCTCTAGCATTTATAGTGTACTCATTTTGTGGGGTGTCTTGGACACTGGTGCTGCTCCTGGCACAAGCTCAATTCTGAAATCAATGTCTCTCTTTGGAGGAAGCCTTGGAATCTCATAAGGAAATAAATCCCTAAATTTCTGCAACACATGAAATCCCTCCAAGCTATGAGTTTCTTTCTCTGTTTCCTCCACAATATGAGTTGCATACAACTGGAAACCCTTCCCACAAAACTTCTTCAACTGCATTGCTGAAATCTACCTCATAGAAATCACCTTTGGAATGTCTCTTACAACTATTGGGTTCCCTTATTCATCCATGCATTCAAAAGTATTATTATTGTGGTTGATATTTACCTTGTGAGCTTCTAACCAATCCATTCCAATGAGAACATCATAGTAACCAAGTGGTAGAACATTCATATCTACACAAGTGACCAATCCATTCATCACCAATGGGAATTTCTCTACCACTTCACTGACCTTTCTCTTAGTTCTAGTGCCTAGATGAACTAACCATGATTTTCTATGCTTTACTTTCTTAAAAGCACAATTCTCCACTACTCTAGGAGCAATGTAACCGTGAGTAGAACCAGGATCAATCAAAATAGAAACAAATTGCTCAACAATCATACCTGAAACTTCAACCACAGTTGACTTGCGATATTCCTGGCGGTCCTCAAGTGCTGCATAGATCCTAGGGACTACCCTTGCCACTTGACCCACTATTTATGCCTCTTGAATATTGTAAGCTTGCCTTGAGTTATCATTCTCAAGTGGACAATTCCTGTGCATATGGGGTCCTCCACATTTCCAACATGGGAGTGGTTCTTTGTTCTGCTGTGGATCTCTTGGCTTTTCTCCCACCACTCTAGATGGATGCTTCTCAACTTGGGATGGCTGCTTCTGCTGATTCCTAAAGTTAGAAGGTTTGAAACCTTTCTTCCTTTGGTCAGACTTCTCATTCTTCTTGTCCTTCCATGTCTTATGATAATCATGTTTGCCTTTGCTTTGCTCATAGAAATACTTAGCTTTCCTTATCACTTCTTCCAGAGTTTTAGGTTCATAAAACTCAATTCTGTCTTTGTAATACTGAGGCAATCCACTCAGGAGATGCTGGATTTTTACTTTTTCATATTTGATGTACCTGACATACCTCAACAGTTCCAAGAACTTATTTGCATAATCTTCCATTGTCTGCTGCCCTAATCTTAGCTCATGGAATTATTTGATCTTATTATCATAGTACATGTCAGAGAGGTACTTCTACTTGAAATACTTCTGGAACTGTTTCCACACAATCTTCCTTTCATTAATATTTTTCACTTTCTTGAAGTGCTCCCACCATATGGATGCTCTTCCAATCAAAATGAAGATGGCTACTCTAGCCTTCATTTTTTCTGAATAGTCTTGGACTTGGAAATATTTCCTCATCCCAAGAAGCCAAGCTCCCAAGAATCCAAGCTTCATGTTCTTGACCATTCTTTATCTCACCATTGAAGGTAGGAGGCCTTTCCTTCTTAAATTCATCACGTGAATGTTTTTGGTAGCACTTCTTTCTCTTATTGTCATGAGAAGAAGAACTTGAACCACAAGTGTGTTGAGCCTAGAATTGGTCCCTTTTTAACCATCCTCAATCACCTTTTATGCCCATGTCCTACACCATTCAGCATGTTAATCAGACCTGTTGTTTTCACTTTATTCCCCAAACTACCAAGCTATGACTGGTCATTGCTTTATCTTATTAATGCTTAGGATTGTCATAATTAAGGCTGTGTATCTCTCAATTGTGCTAACATGTTATGATTTATGAAGGTAGTTTGAGATAAGTGGACTGCAGGAAGATGGGGCTGAACAAGTCTTGAAAGGAGGGGTAATCGCCACTCAAGATGATCCTCAGCCTTTCGATCATCAATTAAGGCACGTGGTTCTAATGCAACATCTTAGACAGAGTTATGACAAGGCATTTGTAACAGAATGTGCTACAATTGGAAATATCTTCTGATCACAATTATACTCGAGCAGTCCCTTTTTAACCATCCTCAATCACCTTTTTGCCCCTGTCCTACACCATTCAGCATGTTAATCAGACCTGTTCTTTTCACTTTATTCCCCAAACTGCCAAGGTATGATTGATCATTGCTTTATCTTATTAATGCTTAGGATTGTGATAATTAAGGCTGTGTATCTCTCAATTGTGCTAACATGTTATGATTTATGAAGGTAGTTTGAGATAAGTGGACTGCAGGAAGATGGGGCTGAATAAGTCTTGAAAGGAGGGGTAATCGCCGCTCAAGATGATCCTCAGCCTTCCGATCATCAATTAAGGCACGTGGTTCTAATGCAACATCTTAGATAGAGCTATGACAAGGCAGCTGTAACAGAATGTGCTACAATTGAAAATATCTTCTGATCACAATTATACTCGAGCAGTCCCTTTTTAACCATCCTCAATCACCTTTTTGCCCCTGTCCTACACCATTCAGCATGTTAATCAGACCTGTTCTTTTCACTTTATTCCCCAAACTGCCAAGGTATGACTGATCATTGCTTTATCTTATTAATGCTTAGGATTGTGATAATTAAGGCTGTGTATCTCTCAATTGTGCTAACATGTTATGATTTATGAAGGTAGTTTGAGATAAGTGGACTGCAGGAAGATGGAGCTGAACAAGTCTTGAAAGGAGGGGTAATCGCCGCTCAAGATGATCCTCAGCCCTCCAATCATCAATTAAGGCATGTGGTTCTAATGCAACATCTTAGACAGAGCTGTGACAAGGCATCTGTAACAGAATGCACTACAATTGGAGATCTTTAGTACATTGCTGCTCGAGTATAATTGTGATCAGAAGAGATTGCCACTCTTGGGTCAATTAACAACTTTTCCGTATTCTCCATGTCTTTTCCATGCCATGTTTGTAACAACTAGTTTTATTTAGGGTGCCTGAAGATCAGAGGTCTTCATGGCTACCCTTTTTAATAGGATCGGATGTTATAATCGTCTGTATAAATATGCAAAGCTATCTCGACCCAGGGGGTTGGAAGATAGATAATTCATTCATTGTATTAGCAGTGGAAGCAACTTATGTAATCTTTCTTTCTTTAATATAAGGAGTTACCTCTGGTTTAAGGGAGCTTCACGTTGTTCAGCCAACATCTCTGTGTGAAGGCTGGGCCCACCTTCCACAGAGATTGCTGAGTTAATTTAGGACTTTTTAATTCAGTATTGTGTGATGCTTTGCTGATCCTATTTTCTTTGCACGCAGCCGTAGTAAGTGTGGATTTACAGTATAATTGTGATTACATTTTCTTGAGATAGGTAAGTGGTACAGAGTGACAGTCGACTGAGTAGGTAACTTTCTTTATGCAATTCATGTGGTAGTTGTACACAGCTTTGTTCATCCTGCAATTTTAAGTTGTTATCCCATGAATCCTTGCAATTTATCTTTACTGTTATGATTGTTGACTTTCATTCCTGTAATTGAATTCCTTAGAGTAGCTGAACTCAATCCTTTGCAATTGAATTCCTAGATTAATATTTGATTTATGTTTATGGCTTTCAAGAGTAATAGGTGAATTACTTGTTCTGGGATGTGAATAGGATTTCCTTTTTATTTGCAATTGTCGTTTGATCATTTTTCCTTGATACATGGTAGAAAGTAATTGATGAATGGGATTACACAGATTCTTGGGATGGGCATAGTTGTTAGAGGATAAGGATGTTCAATTATAGTGATTTTGTGTTTAAACATATACTATGCATTTATCCTTTGAAATAAAAGACTTTCTTGGGTTGACAATAAATCTCGTATGTTCTGTATGTTGGTAATAATTTACCTGCATATCGTGTGCTCGACATTTTGGCACCGTTGCCGGGGAAGGATAAAAATGAAACACTATCATTAGTTGCATCTGGTAATTGTTTCTAGTCAGTATTTCCTATTCGTTTTGCTGAAATGATTTGGGTTGCATGAATACGAGAAGGGTAAAATGTGATCAACTCTCAACTCCCAAAACCCCACAAAATACTAATATTTCAGGTGGTTTGGGTCACGATCGAGGACCACCATTGGGCAGAAGGACATTCATCGACGATCTTGTTGACAGAACTGATTCATCCACCAGGGCTCACCATCAAGAAACTCCTATCAGAAGAAACCTTTCTGATCCTGGGGCACCAGCGTCAGGGTCCACGGTGGAGAATACATGAGCAGCCGTGACTTCCTTGAATATCCCTGCAGAAGAAGACACAGCTGTTACAACTGGGCCTGCTGGTAGAGGTCTGATCTACCACATTTACAGGAAAGTTGTAACTAAAGAAGAGTGGATGTAGTTCCACTGGAAGTTTACTGATAAATGGAAAAACAAGGAAAATAATGAGGAACAGAAGAAGGATGAAGAGAAGAATGAGGAAAATAACACAGGAACGAACAAAGAGGAGAAAACAGAAGAGGAGATGAGTAACAGACACGAGTCTGACGAGGAAGAGGCAATGGGGGAAAACTATCATCATGAAAATCACTCCCTGCCCAAAGGAACGATGGCACACTGCAATTTTTGATTCAGCAGCCAGAAGGGACAGCCCCTATGAAAAATATCTCACCATCGGTGTTGCCTCGCTTCCATGGAAGGGTGGCAGAAGATCCAGACGAATTCCTTTTTGAATTTGATATCCTCTGTCGCAGCTATGATTATATCACCGATGCCCAAAAGCTAAAACTTTTCCCTGCCACCCTGAAGGACAACACATTACGCTGGTTCATGAGCCTTGGGGGAGGAACTGTTGCTAATTGGGATAAAATGAAACAGGTGTTCCTGGAGAAATATCAGGAATATTGCAACACCAAGGACAAAAGAGAGGAATTATTCAAAATGGTGCAAAAGGAGGACGAAAGTCTGGAGGATTTTGTAGAAAGGCTACTGCACAATGTGCAGAGAGCCAGGCAGATGAACACGGAGCTAGACGTGCTCAATATAATCTTGCTTTGTGGGATTAGGGATGATTGTCTAGACATGTTAAACCTACTAGGAAAGGGAGATATCTCCAAAGAACCTTTTGGAAAGATTGTGGAACTATGTAAGAGATATTCCAGGGGGTCTTCCATGAACAATAAGCAGGATAAATGGGATAAGCTAGAACGTGATGTCTTCGATAGAACTCAGAAGTCGTCCAATGGAGGAGCTACCCATGCAGAGATAGGAAATCTCCTTGAAAATTTAAAGATAGAGATGATGAGCTCCATCTCCTCGGAGATCGATGTCCTAAAGGCAAAACAAAAATAGGCTGTGGAGGATCTCACATTAGGTGTGTTCTGCCCCCAATGTAGAAAGAATCATCCACTGAGAGAATTCCTGCTTGATAAAGTAGAAGTATGCCAACTGTGTGAGCTTAACCACGACATGAAAGAATGTCCCTCACTTCCCCAAGTGAAGGTTGTTTTGCAGGAATCAACTCCAGAAGTGGAATCGGCCTATTTCATTGCACAGAAGAAACCTTGGCAGCCTCAAAATCAAGGTATGCCTCTAGACTCGTTTCCATTTTTGAATAATATGAGAAATTGGAATAACATGCAAAATGTGAATACACAATTCCCTTCAAATTATGCTTAATGGAATCCTTCCCAACCTGCAATGCAAAATTATAACTCATGGAGTCCCTGGACACAGCCACCACATCAACCTATGTCGTGGTCTCCTGGATGGAGGAATTTCCACCCCGGGAACCAGTTTCTTCAACCACCTCCACCACAACAGTCGCCATATTATCCTCAATACCCTCAATTCCCTCAATATCCTCAATACCCACCTCAGCAGTCGCAGCTGCAACTGCAGAACAATTATGTCCCTAATATACCAATACGACCTCAGCTGCCTACCCAACCTAATCCTAACCCGGATAATAAAACAGTCCATCAATTGGAGACTGTCAACATCCCGGCCTACTCTCTTTCCCCTGTACCTTGTAACGATATTCATTTACGATCTGGGAAAATAGTAGAACCCATAATTACAGAAGATGCTCCACCTTCTGTGCATAAATAAGGAGGGAGTTCACAGCATCCATCTGATATAGTTCCTATCAGTGAAGATGCTGAGCATCCCTTATATGGGACGACTGAAAAATCAAACGATAAATCTGATAGTACGCAGCCTACCCAGCTGATAAGGAAACCACCATACCTCGAGAGACTAATGCTACCAAGAATAGGGGGGCAACCTTAGTTTAACCTCCTAGGAGAGTTAAAGAATATCTATGTTAAGATCCCCCTTCTTCAAGCTCTTCAAGACATACCTATTTATGCTAGAACTGTTTGGGACCTGTGCACCAAGAAACCAGGAAGGAAACCCAGAGATCCTCCCACTATTCACATCATAGGGAATTTATTTGCCTTGATAACAAGAAATACCCCAGTGGCTAAGTATGATGACCCTGGCAATCCTACTGTCACTGTACAGGTAGGACATACCCAGATACCCAACATGCTAGTAGATTTAGGATCAGCGATCAATGTCATAACCATTGATACTGTAAAGAAGCTTGGGCTCACTAATCTTAAACTGACCCCCACCATTTTAGAATCGGCAGACAGATCCACCATTAGACCCGAAGGGATTCTGGATGACCTTGTCATCTCAGTAGATTCATCGGGGTACCCTGCTGACCTTTTGGTATTACAACCAAAATCGTAGCTGGGAGGACACCCATTGATCCTGGGGAGGCCTTGGTTGGCCACAGCTGATGCTTGCATCAGCTGTCGATCGGGGTCCATGACTATATCTGATGGTATAGAGACTAAAATCCTCACCCTTTATCCTCCATCTCGGCCAAGTCTAGAGGATGAAACTTCCCTTTGAATAGAGCAGGAGGAGGAGGAGGATGTTCAGCCACTACTAACTATAGGGAATGCCTTAACTTTTAAAAATGAAACAGAAGATGATGCTATTAGTAATTTTATTAGTGAACCCACTTTAGTCGATAGAGAGGTCTATAAAATATTGAACATTACCCTAGGCAAGGAAGACCAAGAAAATATTATGGAAGAAGCACTAGTTGGTGACACAAACATAATCCCAGTTTTGAAAAATTCAAAAAGTATTCCTATTGAGGTAGAGCCTGGAAGGACTTTGAATATCAATCCTAGTCTCTCCTTAGAGGAACATAAGCGCCTGATCAGTCTCTTGAAACAACACAAGGGGGCATTTGCCTGGGAGTATACAGACATGAGGGGTATTCCTTCTAATCTATGCACCCATCATATTTATATTAAAAGTGACTCCCGACCTGTGTGTCAACCGCAACGACGCATGAACCCTAATCTAAGGGATATAGTGAAGGAAGAAATCCAGAAACTTTTGGAAGTAGGATTTATATATCCTATTTTGGATAGTGAGTGGGTTTCCCCACTCGTAATTGTGCCCAAGAAAAATGATAAATGGAGGGTCTATGTTGATTATAGGGAACTGCAAAAATCCACCCAAAAGGATCATTTCACTTTTCCCTTTGTTGACCAAGTACTTGATACCCTATCAGGGAAGAAGTTATTCTCCTTCCTAGATGGGTTCAGCAGGTACAACCAAATTCAGATTGCTCCTGAGGACCAGGATAAGACCACCTTCACTTGTCCCTGGGGAACGTTTTCCTACATAGTGCTTCCCTTTGGTTTATGTAACGCACTGGCAACGTTTCAAAGGGATGTAATTGGCATATTCTCTGAATTAGTTAATGATAGTATGGAAATCTTTATGGATGATTTTACTCCCTATGGCAAGGATTTTGAGGAAGCACTGGAAAATTTAAAGAAGGTTTTAATTCGCTGTGAACATACTCAGCTCTCATTAAGCACTGAAAAGTGCCATATGATGATGAGTGAGGGGATGGTATTAGGGCATTTAATCTCTGCCAATGGAATTCAGGTGGACCCTTCAAAAATCAAGGTGATAAAAAATCTACCTACCCCTTCAACTCAGAAAGAGGTGCGAAGTTTTCTGGGACATGCTGGATATTACCGAAGGTTTATAGAAAACTTCTCCAAACTTGCTTCTCCTTTGTTCTCTCTGTTAATGAAGGAGGCACAGTTTGTGTGGAGTGAAGCATGCCATACAGCGTTTGATAAGCTGAAGGAAAAGTTATCCACAGCTCCTATCCTAAGGGGACCTAATTGGATCCTACCCTTCCATATTTCTTAATATGCCTCTGATACAGCCATTGGAGAAGTATTAGGGAAGCAGGATGGTCAAGTACCTTATGCCATCTATTATGTTAGTAAAAACCTAGCCCCTGCTGAACTTAATTATACTGTTACCGAAAAAGAATTCCTAGCTATTGTTTACTCTATTAATAAATTTCAACATTACATTACTGGGTATCCTACATTTGTGCACACTGACCACTCTGCCATTAAATATTTAATGAACAAACCTGTCACCAATGCCAGAGTGACCAGGTGGATCTTGTTATTGCAGGAATTTGATATTACCATTGTAGATAAACCTGGGAAAGAAAATGTTGTTGCTGATTTTTTATCTCGTTTCACTAATAGTGATGACAGTTTGCCTGTTGAGGACTCTTTTCCAGATGAACATCTATTCGCACTTTCAGCTCATTCCCCTTGGTATGCAGATGTCGCTAATTATTTGGTTGTAGGAAATCTCTCGCCACATATGTCTAAATGAGAAAAGAGAAAAATCATCCAGCAAAGTTCCAGGTATTCTTGGCTCAACGGTCATCTCTTCTACATAGGGCCTGATCTTGAGATTAGGAGATGTGTAAGGGAAGATGATATATTTCACATACTGAGAGCCTGTCATGATGAACCTTGTGGGGGACACTTTGCAGACGAAAGAACAAGGCATAAAGCGCCGCGGATGGGCTACTATTGGCCGACTCTTTTCAGGGATGCTAAAAGGTATGTTCAGTCCTATGACAGCTGCCAAAGGATGGGCCAGCCCAATAAAATAGATCAGATGCCTCTACACCCTCAAGTAGTAGTTGAACCATTTGATAGATGGGCACTGGAATTTGTTGGCCCTATCAGCCCTCTTTCCAGACAGAAAGCTTACATTCTGGTTTGCACTGATTATATGACCAAGTGGGTAGAGGCTGTAGCCTTGGCTAAGGCTAACAACCAGGCGGTGATTGATTTTATGTACAGCAAAATATTTACCTGCTTTGGGGTATCGAAGGAATTAGTTACCAATGGGGGACTGCAATTCATGTCACACCAATTTGAATCCTTACTCCAGAAGTATCATGTGCAACATAGGGTGGCTTCACCTTACCACCCCCAAGCCAATGGTCAGGTGGAGAGTACTAATAAAGTTATTGAATCCATCCTTACTAAAATAGTTAAGAGCCATCGAAAGGATTGGGCTGACAGGATTCCGGAAGAACTGTGGGAATATCGCATGAACTGGCGCAACACCACAGGTTTCTCTCCCTATGATTTAGTGTATGGAAAGAAATCCATATTTCCAATTGAGTTTGAGATCAAAACCCTGAAGACAACCTCTAAAATGAATCTGGATGTAACAGAAGCCTATAAGAGAAGATTGAATCAACTAAACGAATTGGATGAGAAGTGGTTAGCTACAGTGGACCAGACTGTGTTGCTTCAACAACAGAGATCCAATTGGCATGACCAATTTATTAAAAAGAAAATCTTCTGTGAGGGAGACTAGGCGTTACTATATGACTCCAGGTTCAAAAGGGATTTTAAAGGTAAATTACGTACAAGGTGGCTAGGTCCATACTTGGTCGACATGGTATTTGACAACGGCACTGTCCGTATGGTGACCATTGATGAGAACCGCATACCATTATTTGCTAATGGCCATAGACTGCAACTGTATCGTAAGCCTATTTCGAAAGATGCATTCATTTCGCAAATTACCGCCGATCCAAATTATCAGCTGGCACCAGGGCAGGAACTTCTATCTGCCTTTGCCAATCCTTAAACTATAAATCACATTTGAATTATTGTACATAAATAATGTTTTTTTCTCTGCTGCATTTTATATTGTTTTTCCCTTTTGCATTTGATCCTCTCGTTTGCTGTTGTTTTTCAAAAATTGGCAGGGAAGCGCCAGGAGAATGACCAGACTGAGCTTGTTGAATGGGAGTCGTTTTCCCATGCCTTCCTTCAAAATAAATTTTTCGGCAGCCGTGAACCATTTCCCGGCGGCTGTGACATATTTCCCGGCGGCTGCGACATATTTCCAGCGGCCGTAAAAATTTTCCTTGGCCGTCATGTTATTTTCTTTTCCAATGACCATAAAACCCTTTTTTCGACAGCCATGAACCATTTCCTAGCGGCTACGACATCTTTTCCGACGGCTGCAGCATCTTTTCCAGCTCCCGTAAAACTTTTCCCTAGAAGCCGTGATTTTTTCTTTTCCCGACCATCGTAAAACCCTTTTTCTGGCAGCCGTGAATCATTTCCCGGTGGCTGCGACATATTTTCTGGTGGCTGCGATATCTTTCCCAGCGGCCATAAGAATTTTCCCTGGAAACCATGATTTTTCCTGATGACCGTAAATCCTTTTTTCGGCGGTCATGAATCTTTCCTAGCCACTGCAACATCTTTTTCATCGGCCGCGATATCATTCCTGGCGACTAAAATTCTTCTCTATTTGGTGGATGTCTCCAGCACTAAAGACCACCTTTTTATTTCAAAACTTGAAAACTTGCAGTGGTAACTCCTGTGTTAACAGAAAAATTGCTTCAACCTGCTTGATATGGCTCTGATTCATCCTACTCGTGCCGGCGAACTGGGCCATATGATGACAACCTTGTTCATAATTCTGACCCCGGGGACACGATGGTTTGTGTTTCACTGGTGAAAGGAGTTATTGCATTATCCTGGTCATCATGATCAAATTAATGACTGTGCATGAGTTCAGCTTTGCGACGTCAACAACCGCACGTTCCACCATTCTCCGTAGGATATCCGACGCACAATCTCACGAGGTATGGGTTTGATTTATCATGTGATTTAGTGTTGATATGATTTAACGATATCAGTTGTACCTTTACTCGTATCACCATTATGTCCTAATTAACCCTTTCCCTCATGCGACGTAAACACTAATAACCGCCACCTTCCCCAATTCGGAATAAAATTTCAAACGTTTTTTTGTGCTGAACTTTCCAAATTTGTCCATTTTCTCAACATCTCCGCTCAGCAATTTGTGCATCCTCTGCGCTGCAACCTCCATTCTCGGACTCTGTTATCCATGGAATAGCAACATCAATCTCTAGCCAGGACCATGGGGATTCCATCTCGCCATGAACCTTTGAATACACAGGAACTCAGGAAAAATCCTGCAGTTTTTGCCATCTTTCAAGCCACCAGCTGGATCGATTTTTTTGAGCGACTAGACAGATTCAATCGAGAAGCAACCTTGAAATTTTCTTTAAACCTCATAGAAACTCACTCCGAGGTGTGGGGGCTGCACATAGAAGTCTCCGAGGCCATTATATCCGAGGTTACTACCATCCCGCAGGTGGGAAGGGCATGGTTTGGACGACGAGTCCCCACAACGACCGCACGGGAAGCATTTTTAATGGAGGGGGAGAAAGTTAAATCATCAAGAAGAGGGATCGTACTGCACTCATTGCCACGGCCATGGGATCAGGTTTCTATCTTTCTCAAGAAATACATCACTTGTGAAGGTAGGTACCAAACTATTTATAATTATGAACTGCCTTTACTTTCTCATCTTCGCCATGGCACTTTATTGAACATTCCATACTATCTGCTTCATGACTTGCGTCATATGGCAGCATTCATCCAAGCCGCTAAGAATCCATTTTCCTCCCTGACCCACCATGGTCTCATCAAATTAATAATTTTAAGAACCCTTGCCCAGCATAATATAACCTGGGAGCAATTCACAGCTCAAGCTCAGGAACCCGCTCCCTTGCTGGGTGTCCCAATGGAACAGGAACAGGTTCAACCATAGCAGGAGGAATGGAGTCTCTCCAATATAGTTGTGGGGGGGGATGAAACTGCATCAGAAGAAGAGCAACCGGGGGCACAAGCAGAGCAATTGGGAGAGGGTGTAGATAAAAACCTTGTGGAAAACCCAGACAACAGGGCAACTCTGACAGCAGAAGGTGAAATTGGAGTAGCACTAAATGCTGCGACAATTGAACGTGAAGGTGACAGAGCCAGGGAAATAGAAGAAAATATCGAGCTAGTAACCATTGAATCCTCACCTGAGTGGCGAGGAGGAACTTTAATTGAGGAAAAACAACCTGAGGAGCAAGAAAACATCCCTTCGACCTCAGTTGTGAATCCCGATGTCCCAGCTGCACAAAAGAAAACACCACAAAGGAGAAGGAAGAGATCAATCAAGGAACTTAACATAACCTCACCAATCAGAAGGAAAAGAACTAAATCAGCTGTACCAGCAGAGGCAGCCAGAAAAAGATGGGAAACCCTAGAGGCACAGGTTGAGTTCCCGATCCTTGTATCGAGGCCAATGGATGCTCCACAAAGGCTAGTCAAAGAAGAACCCCGATTTGAAGAACTTCTGGCTGAGAACGCATTATTAAAAGAGGACGTCCAAGTACTTCGAAGGGAATTGGAAACATGGAAGGAAACCTGCAGAAAATAAGGTGAGAGGAAAATGTATACATTGGTGGAGGCTGCAGACCAACTGGAGGGATCAAACTCTACTGAGCCTGGCGAGGAAGATGAGCGAGTGATCTGTCCCACTTGTGGGGAAATATTCAAGGAGGCAGGCCACAAGATTATAATTTGCACCTGTACAGCACAACAGTCCGCACCCATAATAGAGGAAGCTGCAGAAAAAGAAGATGCTGCCACACAAGAACCAGCATATTTAACCATCCGTGCTGAAGTTGCCATGAATTCTGTGATAGAGGAGATAAAGGATGAAATCATGTATGATGGTGGGGATAGAGATGGCACTGTAACCCCAAAATTATCCCATGACATAGAGATGATAGAAGCTGAGCCACAAAGGCAAGACATTGATGAACTTGAACAGGGTGCTGTAACACAAGAACCAGCATCCCTGAGTACACTTATCCAATTGGATGAGCAAATGGGAGAAGAACCTGGGATGGAGGATACTCTGGAGCTTAATGAATAACTTTGCATGGTAACCCCAGAATGTTCCTAGGATACAGAGCTCATAGGAGAAGAATTGCAACAACAGGAGGATGAAGGGGTAAGCCAGGATGTTGGTACACAAGAACCAACATCCTTATAGGTTGCAACAAGGACTCCTGAATTGCAATTAGGAGATAACCATGGAATGGATATCATTCCCGATATACATTGGATCAAGGATGAACAGGTATAGACACAATCCTCAGGTGACACCAAAATCCTTGAGGAGGAGCTGCACACTGAGGAAGACATCCAATCTCAGCGACAGAAGGACAAAGAAGACACTGTTACATAAGAACCAGTGTCTCTTGGAATGATGGACGTGGCTATTGAAGAAGGTCCAGGAGGAGTGGCTGTCACACAAGAACCAACAACTCTCAATGTAACCTCAGATGTGCAGGATGCTCAAAAGGAAGACACTATCACACAAGAACCAGTGTCTCTAGAAGTAACGGATATGGCTGTTGAGGAGAATCTAGGGGATGTTGCTGTCACACAAGAATCAACAACTTTTGAATCAAATTCAGAAATGTAGGTTACCCAAGAAGAAGACACTATTACACAAGAACCAGTGTCTCTAGAAGCAATGAATGTAGTTGCTGAAGAGAGTCTAAAGGATGTTGCTGTCACACAAGAACCAACAACTTTTGAATCAAATTCAGAAATGCAGGTTACCCAGGAAGAAGACACTGTTACACAAGAACCAATGTCTCTAGAAGCAATGAATGTAGCTGTTGAAGAGATTCTAAAGGATGTTGCTGTCACACAAGAACCATCAACTTTTGAATCAAATTTAGAAATGCAGGTTACCCAAGAAGAAGACACTGTTACATAAGAACCAGTGTCTCTAGAAGCAATGGATGTAGCTATTGAAGAGAGTCTAAAGGAAATTGTTGTCACACAAGAACCAACAACTCTCATAGTAAAATTAGATGTGCAGGATGCTCAAAAGGAAGACACTGTCCCACAAGAACTAGTGCTTCTCCCCCTTAAAAACTTCATTGACTTAGACTCGGATCAAGAAGAACATCATAAAAATGAAATCTTGAACCTAACAGTAGAAGTCTCAACTCTGAGAATGGAGGTCACCAAATGGAAGAGCCAGGTGGAGGAGTACCAGAAAGGGATGATTTATTTCAGTGAGCATAGAAAAATCATCAGGGGATTGGAAGAGAATTGGGTACAAGAATGAATAGCCCACAGAATTCGGAAAGAGGAGCTACAGAGCAACTTGAGAAGATTGAAAAAGTTCCAATCCATGCAGCAGGAGAAAGAGCATATGTATGCTCTCTCTCAAGAACTTCTAGGCACCAGGAAGCCTTCCTCCTCTTATCCAGTATTCCTATTTGAACAATTTGTCTGGTTTAAATTGAAGGTTGTAAAGGAAGGGAGTTTGTTTGAAATAACAACCTTAGCAAAGTTCTTGGAGACATTCTTTGGAAGCAATTTTGAGGATCAAAATTTGCTTTGTGAACTCTACTTGCATGAGATGGCTTGCCCTCTGGACCGCCACTCAAATCTTGTCCCATTTGCAGGGAATGTTCAGATGAGAGATTTTTCCTCTTTTGTGAGCAACCACGCTCAATGGGAAAGGTATTTTCAAACCTTTTCTCATAATGAAGCTCACGCTAACCTGTGGATTCGAAGTGAGCCCCAAAATCCTGGTATTCTTTTGGCTCGGTATAGAAATTTCCTTTCAAGTCCTCCCCAGGCGCAGCATATAATGAGACTCCAAAAAGAAGTGATTTCCACTTGCACCAACTACATTTCCAAACACCAGTAGGTAGCATTGGAAGGGAGTAAGCACAGATGGAAAGCTTCCTCCCCTGCACTCAGAAGCCGAGACCCCTACTATTTCAAGAACTTCAAGTAGGCACTCTGTAGGGTCAACGACTATGTGGGAAGGATCAGGGAGTGTGGGGTTAATTGGTTGGGTTTGAAATTAAAATTTCCCCTCATTTGGTGGCCAGCAAAACCGTATAACGTGGATTTTTTCTTAACTAGGGCAGAGGAGCAGCGATGCTGGAAGTATTGGGTTACTCACAGAGGATTTTTAAAGAAAGATGAGGTGCCTGAGTTTCCCTACAACTTTTTCTCCCTCCACAAACAGAGCTCAGTACAGCACTCAGAATCTGAATGATGTAGGTTGTTGCATGAGGACATGCAATAGGATAGTTGGGGGGAGATGTTGAGCCCAGAATTGGTCCCTTTTTAACCATCCTCAATCACCTTTTCTGCCCCTATCCTACACCATTCAACATGTTAATCAGACCTGTTGTTTTCACTTTATTCCCCAAACTGTCAAGGTATGATTGATCATTGCTTTATCTTATTAATGCTTAGGATTGTGATAATTAAGGCTGTGTATCTCTCAATTGTGCTAACATGTTATGATTTATGAAGGTATTTTGAGATAAGTGGACTGTAGGAAGATGGGGTTGAACAAGTCTTGAAAGGAGGGGTGATCTCCACTCAAGATGATCCTCAACCCTCCGATCATCAATTAAGGAACATGGTTCTAATGCAACATCTTAGACAGAGCTGTGACAAGGAATCTGTAACAAAATGTGCTACAATTGGAGATCTTTAGTACATTGCTGCTTGAGTATAATTGTGATAAGAAGAGATTGTCACTCTTGGGTCAATTAATAGCTTTTCCGTATTCTCCATGTCTTTACCATGCCATGTTCGTAACAACTAGTGTTATTTAGGGTGCCTGAAGATTAGAGATGTTAATGGGTACCCTTTTTAATAGGATCGGATGTTATAACCGTATGTATAAATATGGGAAGTTGTCTCGACCCAAGGGGTTGGAAGATAGATAATCCGTTCATTGTATTAGCAGTGGAAGCAACTTGTGTAATCTTTCTTTCTTTAATATAAGGAGTTACCTCTAGTTTAATGGAGCTTCACGTTGTTCAGCCAGCATCTCTGTGTGAAGGCTAGGCCCGCCTTCCACAGAGATTGCTGAGTTAATTTAGGACTTTTTAATTCAGTATTGTGTGATTCTTTGTTGATCCTATTTTCTTTGCACGCAGCCGTAGTAAGTGTGGATTTACAGTATAATTGTGATTACATTTTCTTGAGATAGGTAAGTGATACAGAGTGATAGTCGACTGAGTAGGTAACTTTCTTTGTCTGGTCACACAAACAGGATTTGAGCTCAGGTTTTGGACAAGATGGAGAAGGAAGGGAGCTCCAAGAACGCCCTATCTAACGGCTCTCTTCCTTCCACCCTGGTGCCTGGTTTTCTTGATCAGGAGATGCGCAGTTCAAGATGGATTCAACGCTTCGAACCTTGGAAGAACGCAGGATATTCTATGCATTTTTTTCTGGCCATTCAAGATGGATTTGATGAGGTCCGGACTGGTACTTTGTCAGCTTTTCCTGAGCAATGCTCATCAGCGGCAAGGAAGATGCGGCCAACAACTTTGCCCATGGTCATTACACCATTGGCAAAGAAATTGTGGACCTCTACCTGGACCGTATCCGGAAGCTGGATGACAACTACACGGGTCTTCAAGGATTCCTCGTCTTCATCGCAGTCGATGGAGGAACTGGTTCTGGACTCGGCTCACTTCTGTAAAAAGCGAAAATGAGAGTGCATCTCGATCCACATCGGCCAGGCCGGTATCCAGGTTGGAAACGCTTGCTGGGAGTTGTACTGTCTCGAGCATGGTATTCAGCCTGATGGCCAGAGCGATAAAACTGTCGGCGGTGGAGACGATGCCTTCAACACTTTCTTTAGCGAAACTGGAGCCGGAATGCATGTTCCCTGTGCTGTATTTGTTGATTTGGAGCCGACTATCAAGCATCAAGATGGCTACGAACCTATTCAAGATGATGCAGGATAGATCAAAGCTTCACGGGCATTTTCCATCCTTCGTGTGGCAGATCCATGAGGACCAGCGTGCATGGGTTCTTGCCATCTGCGGCCTCGCGGCAAGCGTTGTCACGCTTGTGTTGCTCCACAGAAGCAACCACGAGAGTGGAGCGTGGCAGGTACGGCGATCTCGCGGCGTCAGAGGCGATAGTGTTGTCTTTTCCTGTTTTTGCTTCTGTGTGCAAGAGCACCAGCGTGCATGGGGTTTGCCTGCAGCCTCATGGCAAGTGTCTTGCTCCACAGACCCAGCAACCACGAGCACGGAGCGTGCCATAGTGGCCGTTCAATTTTTGAGCTAGGGTCTCGTCCTCTGCAGGCCATGCGCGGCGATTTTTTGCGGCGAGTGGAGATGTCGGATTTTCTGGGTCTTGCGGCGGTGGTTCTGGTGCGGTCGGTATCCGATAGCATTGAGCTGCTCCATTCTTGGTCTCCTGATCTTGCGAGGTTTCTAGTGCGGTCGGAATCTGATAGCATAGAGCTACGTGGATTGAGGGTGTCGATCTTTTCTTTGCGAGGTTTTCTGATGCGATCAGAATCCGATAGCATAGAGCTGCGTGGATTGAGAGTCGATCCTGAGGAGCCTTTTCTTGCATTCGGAAGAATCGATGTTTCTTGGTCTTTGATTCTTGGTTTGTCGATCCTGATCTTGCGATATTTTGGTGCGGTCGGAACCCGATAGCATAGAGCTGCGTGGATTGTGGGAGTCGCTTCTAAGTCATCATTGTGCCATTTCTTGCTCATGGTCGATCTGAGTGGATTTTTGGTGTTTTTCTTTTGGGACTTAGACATATTGCAATATTTTGGATGTCTTATTGATTTGATGTGACCTTTTTTTGGTCAATCTTTATGACAGCATTTGCTGATGATTTGATTTGGATTGTGGATTTGTGCTCTTTCTGAGGCAAATTTTGTAATGACAACTTCTTCGTTGTATTTTGTAAAATGGACTATGAGGGCCATCTACTGAATGTGAATAAAGTATTTACGATTTTTTTCTTTGGAAAAAAAAAAGGTAACTTTCTTTATGCAATTCATGTGGTAGTTGTACACATCTTTGTTCATCCTGCAGTTTTAAGTTGTTATCCCACGAATCCTTGCAATTTATCTTTACTGTTACGATTGTTGACTTTCATTCCTGTAATTCAATTCCTTAGAGTAGCTGAACTCAATCCTTTGCAATTGAATTCCTAGATTAATATTTGATTTATGTTTATGGATTTCAAGAGTAATAGGTGAATTACTTGTTCTAGGATGTGAATAGGATTTCCTTTTTATCTGCAATTGTCGTTTGATCATGTTTCCTTGATACATGGTAGAAAGTAATTGATGAATGGGATTACACATATTATTGGGATGGGCATAGTTGTTAGAGGATAAGGGTGTTCAATTATAGTGATTTTGTGTTTAAGCATATACTGTGCATTTATCCTTTGAAATAAAAGACTTTCTTGGGTTGACAATAAATCTCGTATGCTCTGAATGTTGGTAATAATTTACCCGTATATCAGGTGCTCGACAAATTGTATCCTTCAGAGTTAGACGAGCACTAGGAGATCTATTTCTTCTTCTAATAGTTCTCTTACTACCTTCTAGTCTCACTGTCTGGTCCCTAGAGTTCATCTTCCTCTGAATGTATGTCAAAATTTATAACATGGTTGCATTCAGATGATTCTACTTTTATAGAGACTTAACCAATATTTCATTATCTTCCCTATGACTTTCCATCTCCACCCTTAAGCTTCTCATGGTGGTTGCAAAATATGGGAGAGTATCTTGAAACCTCCTCCCATTAGACTCTCTCTTAGCATTTCCAACTCAGACATTGTTACAGAGAAAACTTCCTATGGCTTGTGGTATACCACAACAGACAGAGTAACCGTAGAAATCAATCCCTTCCTAATATGCAACAGAAATAAAAAATCTAACACTAAAGGATCTTGAAACATACCTTATTCCGGATGGTTGATGTAGATCCCCATTGAGCTTTTCCAATCCTGCTTATGTTAACAATTTGCTCTCTCAACAATCAGCAAACAAGACAAGCATGCTATACAATGGTGTTATACCTACTCTAGCATATATAATCAATAATGTATAAGAAATCAAAAGCATCCATGTATTCAATATTCATTTAAATGCACATCATTGGACAGGAAAATATATTTCTATTAATATAAATCAGAGATTACAAGAATGACAACCTCTATCGGCATGTCTGCGAACCAGATAAACTGAGTCTTCCACCTGGGCCTCCACCACCTCATTCCTCCATCTCTTGATAGCAAGCTTACAAACAAAGGAAATCTTGGGAAGAAAACCAAGTGCTCCAAGGGACAAAGAGATGTAGACTCAAGTATAAGCAAGCTACGACAACAATGGACTATAGTTTTCTTGCTCTTCAATTCTTCTCCTTTCAATGTATCCAAAGGTTTCCTTATATAGTGCTTCAATGGGGTGATGGAAGGTCAAATACAAGTGATCTTAAGGCATATGGAAGGCCAAGAGACAAGTGACTCAGATCCACATCAAGGAAAACTCCAAAATATTTGGCCTTTTGCACACGTCCCGATGTACGCAGGTTTAAGGGTTATATCTGCGTGTATATGTGAGAAAGTGTTAAAAAGTCATGTATGGAAAATAACAGGTGTTTTTAGGAATGATCTTGTAAATGTGAAAGGTACAAAATTGGTCCATGGGGTCCAAAGAGTTTGCAGAGGGACAGGGAAGGCCATAAATGTGTGATCTACCATATGTGGTAAAACCAATTGTAATAGATGCCCCCTAATGTGTGATGTTAGAGGGGTGATACAATGGCTGAAATACATTATAAGTCCATCCCATAAGTGGAGTGATGAAGAACCAGGTGGAAGAACCATCCATCCAACAATATAGTACAAATATATCTGCATATGACTGCAAGTACATACAATAGTCCCAGATACATAAGAGTACAATGCCCATGAATAGGCATGATACAAAATATGACGTGTGGTCATCGCCACATACAATATCGATAGATCAGAATTCCCATGATGAATATATACAAAGAATCATGATCTCCATGATTTATGAAGATATACAATGGATCAAGATCTCCATAATGACCAAAGATATTTGACATACGCTGGAATCAAGTCACGAGAGCTGAAATCTCATGAACACTGGCACGATCAAGGAGGTAGCATATATGAAATGCCACCAATCTAGAAAGTGTTCTACACAAACTGCTATGAGTACATGTCCGACTATGTGAATATAGGTGTTGAGGTCAAACATAGTAGTCCAACGTCTAATTACCGTTCATTGTTGTATACCATTAACAGACGCGAGATCACACATCGATAATGAACATGGGAATCAAGGTACTAGAGTGCAATCTAATGAGTGTGAATAAATGTGTTGAGGTTGAACACTTGGAAGAATCCATCGATTAGGGGACATTGATGTATTCCCAAAAATTTCAATGGTGAGAGAACCTAGCACTGATGACTGTAAGTCTCAAGGCACTCAAATGAATCTAGACTCCTATCCCAGAATAAATGATCTGAAATCGATGGGATGAAATCCTCTGGAAAGAGGGCATTAATGCATCCCCCATCATCCAACACGAGGTACTCAGCAAACCTGTATAATGTGGAAAGACTCAATCATAATGTGCTCGAACCAGGATAAGTACCAGGAATGGCCGACATGCAAAGTCAAGAAAACTGAGGAATGGCCAACTCAGGATTCAAATTCCTTAGAACAAGAGAATAAAGGAAAATGTTGACTAAATGTAGGTAGCATAGACTCAATATACAAAACTGGGACATCTCTGCGACATAGGAGGCATCGACAGAGGCTCCATAGGGACTAGAAGCTTAACCAGTCGGTGGAGATAAACTCAGAGAAATGAGTAAAGCTCCTAAAGTCAAACTATTAACCCAACCAACAGATGTGATATATAGCGCTCTGTTTGAAGGCGACACGACTCAACCACTGCCAAAGATAACATCTTTTCTTGTCCGGCTTTTTGGTTTTTTTTATTTTTTGGACTTTTCAGATATTTTGAAAATCTTAAAAAAGAATAAAAGTGATTTATAGTTACAAATATAGGAGGAGACAAGTGTCAAGGGGCAAACAAACTAGTTCCGAGTAGCGGAACATACCTATGCTCAATGCAAGGAAACATGTGTAGGATAACGACACTCGAGGGAATCAAGCTGCAAAATATATATATAATGGCTCTGCTTGGCTAGACATGAGACAAGCTCGGGCTATATGGCTGATAATGAAAGTTAAGGAAGCCGACATAAGGCTCAATAATGTAAGCAAAACTCATGATAATGCAATTACAACTTGTCATAAGGGAGTCCTAGGGAAAAGGCCAACAAAAAGATCAAGAGGAGTATGAGGTTCTTGTGTAAATTCATGGCAATACTATACAAAGTAATCCCACACCCTAAAGGAAAAATGTCAGCATGGGCACCAAATGTAAAATAGGATCTAACTAGAGTACCCATGTATGGTCAAGCTCTACCATTCACATCATGTCACTTCTAAAAGCAACAAGAAGGTTCTCTGACAAGATAGAATGGGTTCACACCTAAGGTTATAATGAAATGGTCATAAGGTCATGCAAAGTGAAAATGGATGTGAAACCTAACCTGTATGCCAGTTTAGACATAATACCTGAAATCGGCATGAACGAGTCAAAATCACGGTCAAACCATGCTCAAAACGGACTCCTACATCATCAAATTAGTTCAAAATGGTCCAAAATGGTCAGAAATGATCAAAACTATAGAAAGTGTGTAAAAAATTTCAATTTTTTTTATAAATAGTAAAAAATTTAAAAATTCCATATCATTTGAAATTTTTACCCATTTGAGCTCAAAACTTCCAACGTGAATGACAGGAGCATCATTCGGCAAAATTCAACACCGTTTGATTCAAGTAACTCCTCATGTCCTCCTCTTCCTATTTCATGCAATTTTTTAAAGTTTTCATGGTCCATTTAATTTCTCAGGCCATCCCAAGTTATGCATTTCGGTCCATGCGGGTATCGGAGTTTTTTCCGCGTATAGGGCTCGCCATACGCAGAAAAAACACCCAAACCCATGTACATACATGGTTGTTTTGCAAACAATCGCATATGAGACCGTAAATTAGGTTTTCAAGGGAAAAATATAATCAAAACTCTTGTTTTTTCTACAGGATGGTGTTAGAGTGGAGGGAGAGAGAACTTGGTGATGTGAAAGAGGCCGTGCAAGGTGACTTAACCACCCAACAAGCATTATGTGCATGTGTTTTGTATAAGTTTTGGTGTCTTGGCAGCCTGAGGGCCAAACCAAGACTCCTCCAAATGCTAGTGGATTATTGGGATCCAGACTCTTACAATTTTCACATTGACGAGTTGTCACTCAGAATAGAAGTTTAAGACATATACTTTATCACTGGTTTATCCCGATGAGGAGAGGTGGTAAATCTCTGATCTTGCGGACCAGGAGGTGGATTGACTATTGAAGAGTACATTGTGGTGTACTTCTTTCCAAACATAGAAAAGGTTGGGAGTCAAATCCTGACAAACTTTATCCAGGTTCTGGTACCGAAGGCCATACTATTGGCATTAGGTAGGATAGCCAGATTAGTTTCACTCCACCAGGCCTCTTGGCCACTGATGTTCTATACGGTGGAGTGTATGAGACCCATAGTGTATGACTGGAGCACTATACTATTGAGAAACATGAAGCAGCAGCTCAGTGACTGCAAGATGGGTAGGGTACAAAACTTTGGTTTTAGTAGCATACTGAGCACGTTCTTCTTTGAGCATGTACCAGGGCTAAGCCCTAGAGTGGACATTCCTCCACATAGAGTTCGAGATCTGGCCCAACGACATTGGGAAAATGTTATGCGTAGACTAGTCAAAGGTAGGGTGGCTAACCCCTACCCAACAGACTTCTTTCCATGGTGGTGAAGGAAGATCATTTCCATCGATGACTACCCCTATGCAAGGATAGACTTTCGTGGAGATCTGGACATGCCCCTACCACCAAGAGCAGCATATGGTGACATAGGTAACAAATCCCAAACCCACTTTTTAAGTTTTTTAAATTATTAAATTTTTTGTGTTTTTTGATATATTGACTCAAAAGACATGTTTTGGTGTGACGACACAGTGACAATCTGTCATGTGTATGCATAAGTTGGACCACGATGACTGGATGGTTTCTCTCGTCATATACGAAGGGGAAGAGGAGACAATATCATGGGTGCAGATGCGAATGAACACTCCAAAGCATTCACACAAACTTCATATTCTTGACGCACAGGGTACCCATGGCACAAGTCGAGGACTTGCCTGAGGCCATGCAGCGCCAGGTGGTTGGTGTACCATGGGCATGGGTTCGATTATTTTGATGGCTATCTAGAGCCATAGTGTGCTACCATGATTAGAAACCCCCTCCTCCTCCACAGGCCTAGATACCTGAGAGTATTCCTTTTTGTATGATTGTGTATTATATTTTGGTGGCTTAGAAGCCCCAATTTTGTATTATGACACTTATGTATTATGACGTCACTTTTTTGGATATTTATGAAAAACTTTTATGATGATCGATTTTATTTATTTACATGTGTGCAAAAATGTATGTTTGTGATATGCTTATGGTCTATGAGACAAATGCCAATCTAACACATAGTTAGCATATGAGTCAGCAACTTGATTAAAAATTCTTGAAACATGAATGTCTGTTATATTCTCAAATTTTCGTTATAGCAATCTCACACATAAGAATATTCGTAATAATTCAGATTCCTAATACGATACGAGCCATTAAGATGTGAAAACACTAATTACGAATCAAGGTGTACGTCAAGAGAGAGAACACCATGTGAAATGGCATCACGCAATAACTCAATAACGACACTATATTCAGCAACATTGTTTGAAGAAGGCCGTAAACATATGCCTCCTGAAGACAATACTTGACTCGTAGGAGTATAAATCACCCAAGCAGCCGAATTTTAGTTTTGAGTGTGACGGCTAGCACCATCGACGAATCCTATGTAAACAAAAGACTCCATCAACATCTACCATAAGAAACATAAGCTAATCAACAAACCCAATCACCATAAAAAAAATGAACTATGCAATTCAAAAAATGTAAAATAATATACAACAATCATCCCTAGATGAAGATCATGCATAGTATTTTTTAAGATAGAGCCCATTTCTAGGCTTCGCCAAGGATGTCCCTTCATAATCTACTAGCTCATAGGTTCCCTTCTCTAACACATGTTTGACCACGTAAGGACCATGCCACATGGGATTAAACTTCCCTTCCCATAAGGGTTATTTAGCTTGATCCCACAAAAGGACCAAATCACCTTCACTAAACTTCCTCGGACAGACAGACTTGTCATATTAGACCTTGACGTGACACTTATTTACTTCTAGAGCCACTAAGGCATCTCGACGCTGCTCATCAAGCTGCTCTAAGTGGACCAAACATTCTTCCAATGTGGAAGTATCTGGTAAAAGCTCTATAGCTAGCTTTAGAGAAGGGTTTTCACATTAAACCAGCAAGATGGACTCCACCCCATGTACAAGCTAATATGGAGAGAAATCAGTGGTAGTCTTAACCATGGTTCTATAGGCCCACAAAGCAGGATATAACATGATATTCCAATTCATCTTACTTTGCGCAATGGTTCATTGGAGAGTGGAATTAAGTGATTTATTCACTACTTCAACCTATCCATTCACCTGAGGGTACTAAGAAGAGGAGTGCTCCTCCTTATACCCTAACTTTGAAGCCAACTCTTCCATCATTTTATTCTAAAAGTGCCTACCATGGTCAATGACAAGCTCTTATATAATGCCGAATTGAGTAATAATTTGGTTGAAAACAAAATGTGTGGTTGTCTCACCATCAGATTTAATAGTGGGAATAGCCTCTACCCATTTCGTGAAATAATCGACACCCACTATAATGTGATGATTCCCCCCAGCCAAAGCTAGGTTGCAATCCATAAAGTCAAGCCCCCACTTGGTGAAGGGACTGGTGGTGACAATGGGATGTAACGGGGCTAGATGTGAGTGCATATTGCATGCAAACACTTGGAAAGGGTGACACTTCCAGACCGCATTAACACAATCTTTGAAGATCAACGGCCAAAAATATCCTTCTCTCAAAAATATGCGGTTCAGAGATTGAGACATTACATTCATGCGGTTAAACAATGACATAAAATGGACTCTACCCCACAGTGGTACAAAGTGTTATCCACTATAAGGTAGTTCTTAGCTACATGACGTAATCGTCATCGCTCATCCCGTGAAAGGTGAGTAGGGACCTTCAACGTTTGCAAATATACAATGATATCCCCGTACCACGGGTCCAAAGTTGAGATAAAAAAAATATGGTCATCGACAAATGTATCCTCATAAACCTCTTCTTCCTCCAAACTAGGAAAATCAGATATGAGCTCCACAAAGAACAATGATTTCTTCAATTTCATTGAAACAAATTCGAGATCGAACTCTTGCAAAATAACAATCCATTTTTTTTATTTTCCCCCAATCATTCTTCTAGTGAGGATGAACTAAAACATATTGATATGAGCTACAACCAAGGTTTGGTGAAGGAGAATGTAATGTCTCAATCTCTGAACCGCATGAACGGTGGCCAAGGCAAGCTTCTCCGCATGGGAATAATGGATTTCCGCATAAATAAGGTTTCAGCTGAAATAATATATGACATGCTCATGGATCTCCTCATCCTCCTAAACCAAAACCATATCAACCATCTCCATGGACATAGCCACATAAATAAAAAAATCACGGCTATAGTCAGGTGGACTAAGCACGGGGGCCGATGCTAAGGCTTGTCTAAGAGCATCA
The DNA here is from genome assembly GCA_001517045.1 of Pseudotsuga menziesii. Taxonomy (NCBI): domain Eukaryota; kingdom Viridiplantae; phylum Streptophyta; class Pinopsida; order Pinales; family Pinaceae; genus Pseudotsuga; species Pseudotsuga menziesii. Next base: position 135,158 of record LPNX010056071.1, read on the forward strand.
AAGGACTCCTGGGCTCGCTCATCCCAGCAAAAAGGAGTGTTCTTATTTAAAAGATGCATAAATCCTTTAGTCAAGTTTAAAAAATTAACTACGAATCTCTGGAAGAAATTTTCCATGCCTTCCAAACACTAAAGGTGTCTAATGTTACAGCGAGGAGATAATTGAAGTATTGCCTCAACCTTTAAGGGATCGATTCTTATACCCTCCCTAGATACGATGAACCCTAGAATGAGCAGCAAGGTCATCCAAATACACTTCGATAATCATTTTGAGATCATGAAAAATTAAGATCATAACCCGCTGAAATGTAGCTCTGGCTTTTTTGAGGTCGAAAGGAATCTTTCGATATGAAAAAGTACCCCAAGGAAAAATAAATGCAGTCTTACATTGATCCTCGGGTTTGATCTGAATTTGATTCTATCCAGAAAAACCATCCATGAAGGAGAAGACCTTTCTTCCCACACACTCATCCAAAATCTGATCAATAAATGGTGTGGGAAAATTATCATTAGGACAAGCATGATTTAAATCACAAAAATTAGTGCATATACAGATCACTCCCTGCTTCTAATAAACCAGAACAGGATTTGAAACCCACTCCATTAGGGGAACGGGATAGATAAAATTGGATTTTAATAGTTTCTCTATCTCAGCCTTAATGGTAGATGCTTTTCTAGGATTCACTGCACGCAAACGTTGTCGAACCGGCTTCACATCCGGATAGGTCTTAATCTCATGTTTGACAATACAAGGATTGATACCTGGAATTTCCTTGTATGACCAAGCAAAAATTTCATGAAACTCTTTAAATAGCTCGGTATACTCCTTCATCTCATCATGGGAAGAACTTGCCCCAATGTAGAATTTCTCAACTTTGCCAGGATCATGAGAAATATTGATAGGAATAGTAGGTGATAAATTCGCCATGTTCCCATCAGCCATCTAACTAGGAGAGCTCAACGGAACCATGGGAATACCAATATTCTTGCTAAGAATCTCCCTAAAGTCATCACGCTCCATACGATCGAGTTCAGGAAGAAAATATGATCGATGATGTAATTATTCCCAAGGTGGCTCAACCCCAAACATGGCCTCAATAATGGATTCATCTGATGGAAAAACATCGTTGAGGAAATCATGTGCATGAGAGGACTCAACTGCCCAAGTAGGAAGCACATATGGGTCCTCCTCCTCCATCTGTGAAGAGGAAGGACTAGACTCTACAACTTGACCAATATTTGCTTGATATGCTATCATCGTTGCAAGAAATGGCACATTCGTTTTGATAGGTCCAATGGATGGACTTGGTGAAGGAAGAATCCAAGGATCTTCCATATGGGTAGCGTGAAAAGACATTGAATTCAATAAGGAGGAAGCCCCACCAAAACTAGATCAGATCATAAGAATGGGCACAGTATAGCTAAAGGTTCCCATAAGAGATGGATACATATCCACACCCACACTCCTAGTTGCCTACTGAGAATGATCGATAATCGGGATAGAAGTTCTAGATGATACATTAACAATCGGATTACGAAATGACATGTGATCAATCGTAATGATCTTCCCATTAAATGGAAAGCATACCACTCGAAAGAGAGAATAGGATATGGCTTGCATACTATACATCCAATTTCGTCCCAGCAAAAGATTGTAGTCAAGGGGTGCATCAACCACCTTGACCTCGATCACGACGGTATTCCCTCCCAATTGGACCTTAAGAGAAGTAAGAATCTCGTGTGGCCAAAGTGATCTACCATCAAAAGATGTCAACATAGTAGTAGATTGAGACAACTCGGGAGAACCCAAACCCTTCCAACATGACAAAGTCATCTCTGAAGTAGCAGCGCATTCATCAATCATAGTGCATTTGATGGTCATATTAAGAAATTCTACATGAATCAAAAGAGACACATAGTAAGGCAATCGAGGCTATATTCCCATGGTTTCAAATTTGATAATGAAAGAATAGTTATCATCATCAACCCCAAGAGCAAAAAGCAAGGCTCTCCTCTGCAGAGGACAAGTCTGAAGTACTTCAAGTACGGCCATCGCACAAGGATTTTGACTCAAATCCTTGACAATGGAATAGTTCTAGGTGGCTCGGGCATTAGGATTGTGCCCTGAACGCTTTATGACTCCCTTAGGAACGTGAGGTGAAAATTTAGGTTTATCTATAGGTTTTTTGATACGCAAAAGGCTCTTGGGTGGAGTGGGTTCCTTTCCAAGGTCCGGTTGTGACAAACCATAGTCCTTCGCACGAGGCACAACCTTAGTAGCATGCACCATTTTGATGCAACCATGACCAATATTGGCCTCCGGTGGATTTTGATCTCCACCTGATGCATAATGGGGATCACTGGTCTGTGAGTTCATATTTTGATTGTTGGGTAAATGATTAGTTAGCAAAACTGGGCTCTATGCTATGAACCTCAAGGCATTTTCAATATGAGGGCACAAGTGAGTGAGGTGGTCCTCCTTACATAACTTGCAAGGAAACATTACCTTACATTTAGTCTGCTTGTCCCCCCTAGCATTAGAAGCGTTCTTGTCATTATAATTAGCATTTTTGTTCTAATTCCCACCCTTATGATTATTTTTCCCTTTTTTCTTATTCCTTCCAGGATGTTGGTTGCCCTTCTGGTCCAATAATTGCACAGAAAGTACACTCACCATTTGGGTAGGTTGAGACGAAGCCATGGCTTGTCCCGACGCGGATTGATTAATTAAGAATTGGCTTACTTGTTTCAGAACCGAATCCACAGGTTTGGTAATTGTACATCCAACAATGACATCGACATGTGGCCTAGGCTTAATCTTGGGATCGAAACTAGATCACGAAGCATTAGGTATAATTTCATACAAAAGTCTAGATTGAGAGTAGATCAAATCCAACTCTTGTGCCCTAAATATTGCTTATTCCTGATTTTGGACTCCAGATGTAGAAACATCCTTCACGATGTAAGGTAATAATGACTTGAGGAACCACTCAAGGAGAAATTTTGGTGGTATAAAGGATTTAATCAACTAATTTCATCTACGCCACTCTTGAATATTATCTAAGATATGTGTGGCCTTGTCTTACCGAAATGTCAACAAGAGCTCGGTACCAATGTCGTAATGTATGGGTAGGTGAAAGTGATTGAGGAAATTCATGGCAAGGTCACGAAATAAAACATATGCACCCCTTGGTAACTCTATATACCATTTCACTGGAGGGCCAGTGAGGGTGCGTTGAAATATCCTCAAACGGGATGAATCATCCTGTAAGGAATTGGAAGAGCACCAAAGGTGAAAAGTAGTGACATTCTCACTAGGATCTTCTCCAGCTTTTCCCTCAAACTTGGGAATGTACAAAGGAAGCTTGTTAGGGATGTCTGGCCAGGCTGGGTCATGAGATACCAGATAATTCATAAGTCATGATAAGTTAGGTAAGTTCAATGTTGGGAGGAAAGGGATTCTAGGTTGAGCAGGTTTATGCCACACTCCCTGATAGTTGTAGTTCATGTAAGGCTGATTGCTATAAATACCATGGCCTTGGCCATAATAACCTCCTCCAATTTGACCCATATAGGGCTGCATGGAAGCATTATGATGTGGTGTACCTTGATTATGCAGTGCTAGAAAGCCATAACTAGAAGAGTAAGCATGTTGTTGATACCCGTACCGATAGGGTTGATAGTTCTATCCATACTACGGTCCATAATACTATCCATGAGAAGCTCCATAAGGTGTCCCATGGGATGTCCCATGAAAATTTCCATAGTTAGGGGTATGGGGAACTCCTTGAGATGGACCATAAGATGATCCAAAAACAGGGATATGACCTCCTAACATAACAAGAGGTACTTGACTCTGAGATGCTATCGTGTGAGTAGTCACAGTACAAACATGGCTAGTAGCGATATTCCGACGCGAAGGACCATGTGAATGAGTGGGAGGAAGGGTTGTCAAAAACGCATTCAAAGGAGAAAGGTTCGAGGACAAAGGGACATGTGAAAGAATGTAAGTGATGTTCCCAATGGTCACTCATTTTGGCTCTGGTATCTACATATGGTTACTAACACTAGGTCTAGGACGGACATGTGAGGTCGCTTCCACCGCTGGGATGGAAGGTGCAATGTGACTAGTGCTCCCAAATCTCTCCGCATGGAAAGGAATAGGAGTTCCCCCAGGCGTAGTGCTAGGTTCAACTTCTGACTCGACATGATGTGCTGGATCGGGTACAGGGATATCATACATGCCATAACGAACATGACTAGTGCTTGTGGCTTCATAATGAGTCTCGTCGCCTAGTAACCAATACCAGTGACATGTGAATGAGAGATTATAACCAGAATGTGAAGCTATTTACGATGAAGGATCATATACGGGAGTAGGATATTCCTCCCCAACATCGTGAGGTGGAGAGGACATCTCAGGAATCTCATTCTCATGATATCCCATCGTGTGTGAATCAAAGTGAGAAGTAGTCTTCCCGAACTATCTGTTTCTCTCTCCCAAGGGAGGAGGAGACGTGGAAGGCAGAAGTCTTGCTAAATGACAAGAATGACGAAGTGTCACGCCTGAATCCACAATGACTCAAAAAATGAAAATACTCGATCTAATTACGCAAACCCTAGGATAACTAGCGTGCACAGAGCATACACCTATAAAATGTAAAGCCAAATCACAAGAAAATAAGGGTAGGATATGTGAGCTCCCAAATGAAGCAAGTATGTCTTGCCTAGGAAAGGCTTGAGACTCCCATACACCACAAGTGGAGGTTCGTAACCAATTATAGTGGCCCTCAGCTTTAACGCATATAGTGACCATGTTTTCTGACCCCTACCTGGCCAGGACACCTACAGAATAACCTCTGCGAAGTACCCCCTCAATAACCTAGGTAAGGCAACTAAGGTCACCTCAATATAATCAATGCTCAGGCAGACAGTCGTAGGTAGGATTGGCCGTATGGGCAGGGTAGCAAAGCCTGAAACTCTCGAAAGAGCCCCTAGATACAAATACAATCCTGGAAATATCTCTGATGCTACTCAGTTACAACCATGGGTCATCCCAATCATAACTGCTCACATTGCCTCGTGCTTAACTCCCTTGTAAGAGGAGGATCCTAAGAAACACTAATTATATAAAGGAATTTCACACTCTCACCTGGACAGACACATAAATGTTATGTTTAGTGGTCTTGGAGAATTTACTCACAATGAACTATTCCAAGACTCTAAAACCTAGTCTTGTTGGTGCACCCTATAAAAGAAAAGAGTGTAATTCATTTTATTATGTGTTGATTTTAAATGGATTATTACTCAAAAGGGAAAATGGTCATGCAACTAATGATGTTATGATGCAACAAGAAGTAAAATGCACACCTAACAATCAATGCAAATGGATTGTGTCAAATGAAGAACATGGTATGCTACGACGTGAAGTGCAAAATTTTCCTTCAAATGAATATGCAATCATTCCTATATGAAAATTTGACTAATACTCTCCAAACAAACCTAATGCAAGTACCATGCAAAATGAAAAATGCAAACAATGCATAATGATTCAAAAAGCAAATGTTTTTGTATTTTTTGAATTAAATGAGATAAAAAGAAAAAGTATGAATTTACAACCCCTAGACTCTGTAAGCACTACTAGACAGCACCCAAGAAAATCACCAAGGTAAAAGATACCTACTGCACTAATCCCAAAATAAATAAATAAAGAAAATGAAATGACAAGAACATTTTCAATAATTTAAACTAAAAAGCATCTTTGGTAAAAAACAAGGGTGTATACAGACTCCAGAAGCATCCAAGAAGACTCAACAATCATCCAAACTAACCCAGCAACACTTAATCTTCCCCAAAAAGGGAAAAAATCAGGCTATACGTGACTGTTTGCAGAAAATCCGCATATATATGTGGCTATTCTAGGAAAACCCGCATGTGCACGCGACTGTGAAATAAAAACCTGCGTATAGGAAGAAAAAGAGATAAAAAAGAAGGAAAAAAGACAAGCCGAGACAAAATTTACTCCTGTAAGACACTACTGGGAAAACATTCCCCCATACCCGACCCAGAAACAGAGAAATCAGAGCAGTTCAAGAACATTGAATGACGACAAAACCCCCGAAGGAAATGACTAGGAACTCCCCAGTATGGTCTCCAATTCTATTATGAAGAAAACTTCCTATGGCTTGGGGTGTACCACAATAGAAAGAGTAACCACATAAATAAACCCCTTCCTAATATGCAAGAGAAATAAAACATCTAACACTAAAGAATCTCGAAACATACCTTATTCTGGATGGTTGATGTAGATCCCCGTTGAGCTTTTCCAATCCCACTTATGTTAACAATTTTCTCTCTCAACAATCAACAAACAAGATAAGCATGCTATATAATGGTGTTAGACCTACTCTAGCATATATAATAAATAATGTATAAGAAATCAAAAACATCCATGGATTCAATATTATTTTAAATGCACATCATTGGATAGGAAAATATATTTCTATTAATATAAATCAGAGATTACAAGAATGACAACCTCTGTTGGGACGTCTGCGAACTGAAGAAATTGAGTCCTCCACCTGGAACACATATTTCAAGAAATCTAGAAAAGTTCTATTACAAGGACTTCTATGACATTGAATTCTTTTGTAAACATTTATTTATTTCATTTAATTTGTAAAAATTATGCATTAAAGAAATATTCCATTAAAATTGGAAAAACTAATCCTAGAAAGAATGTTTTTATTGATCACAATTTTTATTTACTCCAAGTGTGTTTAATATACAATCATAAAAAATGAAATGTTGTATCATTTATAACTAGTTCGGTATGCCATAAATTAGGAGGAGTATATGAAAATATGTAATTTGTTGAATCGTG
>LPNX010056109.1:0-36133 GCA_001517045.1 Pseudotsuga menziesii
TTTTCCATATTACTCAATACTTCATTTTATGTGAAAGCTCCTTGGAAAATTTCATCATGAGGATTGGGCTCATGTCTATACATTATAGCCAAGCTGGTTCATTTGAAATGTTATTCAATAAATTTTATGTGATCGTGTCTCCTTAGGGTCTCTACACTAATCAACAGATTGATCACTTTCTATTTTTAGATTCTGAGGATATATTTCTTGTTTTTAACTTCACAGGTTGGGTTTCGAATTGAACACCCACAAGAAGCCATAAATAAAATACAGGTGAGTCATAAAGAAGCAGATTTAATTTTCTGAACAATTTCAGGGCAGTGTCTCAATTAATATCTATTTTTAATTTATTTTTTTCATTAAGAGGCCATGCATGTGTTCTAGAGAATGACAAATAAAGCTCAGTTAGATATTATCTATATGAATTAGTCATCTAATAACAATGAGAATGCACCCAAGATCCTTTGAAAATAATGTTTGTGGTTGTGGTTGTTTATAAAATAGCTATTCGGATTATATTTCTGCCCTATTAGCACTAATGATGAGGATATCATCCAATTTTGTACTTGTTTCTTTTAAAACCCTCACCTATGGCGTTATAGTCCAAACTCACAAGGTGAATATCTAAGAAAAAATCAAAGAGGTTACCCACTATCACCTCAATAACTCTCTTCGACATTTTAAATTGGTTTTGTTTCCAACTTTTTACCTCCCACATTCTCACTCAATGTTAAAGTCCCAAGAATACATGTGAGAACTCATGGGTGACTAAGAAAAACTACCCACAGTCACCTTGATAGTATTATCTCTCAGTTTAGGTCAGCTCTCCTATCTAGCTCAAAGGGGGGAATCCTGACAACAATCTAAGTCCAAGGTGTATTCAAGGAGAGAAAGGGGTAAATGGACTTAGGGTAAATCTGGTTCTAATTTGAATTGTAGCAAGTAAATTCCAGATTTACACAGCTTTTAAACAATGATTAAACAGAGATATTCTTAGGCTAAAACAGATCTGAAAGTTCAATTTATATCCTGAAAATTACAGATTTGTTATACAGAAAATTAGATAAAATAAATAATTGAAAATGTGGGTTTAAGGATCTAAAAATCAATCTGAAATTAATATTTCTTTGCTGGAAATTTACAGATTGTTGGAGCAAAAAATAAAGGGATTTTTATTGTTCTCATATCTTTTAAACGAGCATAACTCTGACAGTCCTTGCATTTCTAGAGAAAGAATATTTTCCTATGAAACTCTGTCCAGCTACTTCTCCTGGCTACCACCATCACCTTTTTCCCATACAGAAACCTATGCATGATTCCACTTTGTCCAGCTGCTTCTCCTGGCACACCTCGCTTGCAACTGTCACAGGTAACTGAAACCTATGCATAATTCCACCACTGGATCCATGACTCCTGGTAGAGAGCATCTCATACTCCACACTCCTGCCCATAATGCTAATGTGCCTCCATGCTAGGAAGCACCACATGAAGGGCATCCTGAGATACCTCTATCTCTAACAATTTATAAATTATGGGGATTCTCTTATGGCAAATCTGTTTTGGGGAGAAATTGTATCTCAACTCCAAGATTTAATAGAAGTAGACACTGTATTTCTTGTTTATCAAATTGAAAGGTCCAGTTAATTTGTTGGTCTCATGGGTATTATGATCCTGTGGGCTTCCACATCATCCCAAACTCTGATCTTGACATTTTATAGCATAACAGATATTAATGCATTTGCATGGTATCACATCCATCTAGATAAAAAAACTAGGCATTGAATCTAAGAAATCAAGTTACCATGCCCTTTTTGCCACTTACAGACTGTGTGTCAAGACTAGTGCCCAATTTGATGGGTCAGAAATGCTCGTGTGCTTCATCACTGACTATCCTGGCATTTGTCCCTCTTGAAATGATATTGCTGATTATAAGATACTTGATTTCCCAATACAGAGTTAAATCATGTCTTATTCCTCCTACTCTGCCATAACCACTTTCTTAATGTGATTAAGTTATACCCTATAAATATTAAACATTCAATTTTTCTCTACTCAACACTGTCATTATATTGTATACCGTGGTTAAATACACATTAGGTCATGTCCAGTCTCAACTCACTGCTGGACATAGGAAACTTGCAGGTGTGTTTGCAAAATGAGATTCTGACATGTGATTGTCTCTTAGTCTGACACCAGCAACAATGTCATTCTGGACAATAAAGGTTCTTCTATGCCCAGGCAGGCATGAAAAATGTTGACTGCTCGTGCTCCTTAATGTCTGAGCTTTTTCTATGGATCTGCAAATTCTGGGTACATGTACTTCATTATCTACTGGTCAAATACTTCTTGGATATTCCTAAAGCTGCTTGCATATTTGTGTGTATAGTTTCTCTTTCAAAATAGCTACTTTAAGTTGAAAATGGACTTGATTTGATTTCATAAACTTTGAAGTTAAGAACTTAGCCATTCACGTCAAACTTACCCCTCATATATCCTCAATTTATTTAATTTTTTAAAATCTTTTCAGTCCCGTCATCTGGCTCCACTCTGAATATAACATCTCTCCCACAAATATAAGTTATAACTTATAACATTGCACATCACATGTTTATAGTACCCCGGGGAGGTTACGGTGGTTTCAATTTTCACCTAACCTTTACATTTGCATTTGCATTTTTCATAAAATTAGCATTACACACTCGTGTATATTTGTGTTGATTTTAGTCTGATACTCTCTAGTCTTTCTTATTTTCACTCTATTTTATGCTAAGGTTTTATGATTCCTCTATACTTTATACAGTTGATCTGAGACCAAAAACTCAGTTCCACACATGGCCCCAAAATGAGGTCACATTTTTCACTCTTATTACGATTTCCTCACCAACAAGCAAAAAAATAGACAGAAATCTTCAAGTCATTCTGTTGCTTATAGCTATTATGTAAAAAAGTAGACTACATAATATCAGATATCAACTATCATTACTTTAATTTCTGGGCCTCTAACCAAAGGATATTTTTTCATACAAAGTATGACAAGGCTAAAGTAATAATAAATGGTAGTTTCAATGGTGAGCTATATCCACCATTGTTTTCTTTTGCAGCAGTTACTTGAAATATATCATCTTTTAAGATTTGAATTGGTTGAACATGTGACAAAGGTTGGAAGAAATCCTAGACTTTCATTTTTCCATCTTGTTGTTACAACTTGTTGAGGCTTACAGTTGCCCTTGCAAAAATTGTTTAAAAGAAGTAGTTGTTTCAGTTTCGAGCCAAATTGATTGAACAAATGGATACTGTCATTCATACCCATAGGAAATGGATGCATTCAAAGAATAATTGATGATTATCTCAGGAAACAGAATGGAAGGGTTTGCATTACCAACCTGTATTAGGGCCATTTTGAACCCTCTGCCTGAAGAATAATTAATGCATAATATCCTTAAAGGAATATATTAAGATTAAAAATTTAGTAGTTGATAATGAGGTATGTTTGGAATTGTATGACCTAATTAAAACTGTTTAATAGTTGTGCTTATCAGAAAGATAAAAAATGCAGTGCAAAGCCTCTTCACAGCTTACCTTAATTTTCTAGTGCCAACTTGCCCTTAGAGACATTTGCTGAGTTCTGCCAAAATAGAAATAGAATATCCTTCTTTGATGAAAGCATGATACTAAATTACAACCAAGTGTAATGAAAGAATGGGCACAAAAAGCCCAAATAGTTATTGGAAGCCTCCCAGAGAGGGGCCTCTAAAGCTCAATTTTAACAGAGCCTCAAAAAGCAATATGGGGAGATCCATATGTGTAAGAATCCATTGGATCTATGGGGGGGAAGTCTATTCTTTTATCTTGTTAATTTGAGATAGGTTTTATTACTTGGCAAATGCCAGAGACTTGCTGGACAAGATTCAGATTAGCCGTAATTTAGGGTTTCTCCAGATTGGAGGTAGAAGAGGATTCCAAGATCTACATAAATAGCATGACAGTGAAATAATGTGAAGACCCCAAAAAACTAGGATCTTAAAGCCACAGTTATTTAGCCAATCAGACTCTTATTATCTCCTCTTGGACATTGGCAAATCTGTTTTGAGGAGAAATTGTATCTCAGGTCTAAGATTCGATAGAAGTAGATACTATCTATTTCTTGCATATCAAATGGGAAGGTCCAGTTAATCTGTTGGTTATGAATATTATCTCATGTTGGATATATAGAATGCATATTATTCTCTAGAACTTGTGCAAATTACAATGACTTATGTAATAATTTTAATTTCCTATAGTGGGATTCACAATTTTAGTATAGAATCGTGATTCCTATTGAATCTTTTCAACAATTGGTACTACTGGCTACTTGCAGCTGCATAGTCATATAGTATAAAGCTGGAACATGTCACTGGTGTGAGTTATTTCAAGAAATTTCATCTTGAAAGTTCATGTATCTGTATCGTGCATATCTTGGAAAATCACTGACTATGCTATTTCACACGCAACTTATCAACGAGGGAAAATGAGTTGAGGACACTTACTAGGAGCAACTTATCATCATTGTCAAGCAATAACAACTTCTTAAAGGGTGCTAGCTCAATGGTAGAGCGCCTGCCTAATTATAGGCAGGAGGTTGGTGGTTTGATTCCTCCATGCCCTATCATAAATTTGTGACTACAAAAACGACTAAATTCACATATATACGACTATTAGTAGCTAATTTCTCGTATCTTAGTCGTATTTAGCTTAGTCATTAATATGTTAACATATATTAGTTTATTTGGTCGTATATTTGGTCATTAATGGTTGCAATCAGTGACTGAATCAGCGACTAAATCAATGATTAACTCAATGACTAAATCAATGACTAAATCTGTGACTAAATCAATGACTAAATCATTAACTATCAATGACTAAAACAATGACTAAATCATTGACTATCAATGACTAAAACATTGTCTATCAATGACTAAATCATTGTCTATCAATGACCAAATCAATGACTAAATCAATGACTACTAAGTCAAGCTATTAATGACTAGTGAAATATGACTAGCTATAATATAGTGGTAATTTGCTACTATTAGTCATCGACTCAAAAATAGTCGTTTATAGCCTGATTTTAGTCATTAATTTCTCATTTTCTACTAGTGGAGTGATCAGTTAGTGACATGTTCAGGTGTCGTAAAACATAGGAGACACCATTAATTTGTCTGCACTACAACCCGGGACTCGCGCGATTCTTCCACGTACCGTCAGTATATCGAATAGACTTTCACGTACCCTTGAGGTATATAGAAAGGTACTTCACGTACTCGATTGTATATAGGAAGGCCCCTTGTGAACGGTTGTGCATTAGAAAGCACTACTACTGATTTGAGCTCCCATGTACCTAGAGTATATTGGGAGACCCTTTTAGGAATCCTCAAATCATCTAAGTTATCCTTTTGGCCTGTCTTGTGAGATTCCTGACTCTTATCCACTCATTTCACATGTTTGCTTGTTGCTTTTAGTTTGAGTAGTACTTGCTTGTGTGTGGTAGTTAGGGGGTTTTTAGAAAGTTTATAGATGGCATCCTCATCTGGGACTACCACTCAAGAGGTCCCTTTCCAAGGTGTACCTTTTGTATTTCCTCCAAGTGAACATATTGGTCCTCCCTTTATTTCCACTCTAAATCTTCCTAGATTAACTATAGGATTACAGTTCTGGCTTTTTAATCCGGTAATTCCTGTTACACCTAATGTCTCAAATGTCACCTATCCTCTGGGAGAGGATTGACCTCAACCTAATCCCTCTCCTTCTTCACCGGTTGTGGATTCATCTCTTTCTTTTTCTTCGCTTGACCAAATCTCTATGGTTAGTATTCATGGTGATAAGAAGAAGAAAGGGAAGGATAAGAAGAAGAAGGATAAGAAAGAGAAAAAGTAGCAACCATCTACTCTTGATGGTGCCCATTCTAAGAGAACACTTGAAAAACCCAAGTTCCCTTGTAAGCTTTGTAAGGGGGGCCACCTTCTTATGGAGTATCCTGGTCTCTCCCGTGTACAAGAAGAGTGGTCTAAAAGGTCCAAATCATCTGTGTCATCAACCTCTGGTCATCATGTTGATGATACTCCCTCAACTAGTGACCCATTGGTAAAAGGTCGTAAGGGTAAAGTCTTGTATCCTTGTTTGATATGCAAGGATGTGCATCATACTTTTCTTTGTCCAAGCATGGATGAAGCTTCGCATTGGTTGGAAAATATTATTGATCATCAACAGGTGATTCCAACAAGTGACACTAATTTATCGCTTAATTCCTCGCTGGTTGACCAAGTGATCAATTCAGTTTCATCTATAATTGATCCCACTCTTCCTTCAGAGAGTGAAGTGGTCGAGTCGATCTCATTTCCACCCAGTCCCGCTCTTTCATCAGAGAGTGTTAAGACTCAAGTAGTCTCTTTGACCAAATATTCATCTTGTTCTTCTCTTCCAATATAGAATAAACCAAAACCTGCTGAAGTTTTTATGCTTTGTTCTGATTGTTCTCAACAAGAGGAAATTTTGTCTCTTTCAACAAAAACCTCTCCAAGTACTAAGGTTATTTCCTTTGACTGGAGTAACCTAATAGATTCTCGTCTTCATTCGAGTTTTCCTTTCCAGATAGTTGTGAAAGTTATTGCTAGGAGGATTCTTCGCACTATTGTTGACGAAGGGGCTGCTGTTAGTATTCTATCCACAATTGCTTAGCAAGCTTTAGGTTCACCTCTGCTTGTGGCATCCACCGATCAGCTACTAGATTTTAATCATAGACCTACTACACCTTTAGGGACCCTTCCTTATTTTCCTATTACATTAGGAGGGAAAACTGTTTGTATTGATGTTATGGTGGTCCAAGGTCCTTTAGATTTAAATCTGCTCCTTGGACGTGATTATGTTTACGCCATGAAGGCTGTAGTATCCACACTCTTTAGAGTTATGCATTTTCCCCATGATGGGAAGATTGTGACCATTAATCAACTTTCCTTTGTTACACCTGACCATCATGTGACTCCTAGTAATCAGACTGCCTTGAATGTACCACAAGTTCTTGTGGTTCCTCCCCCTTCTTCTAGTTAGCTTCTTCCCATCATAGGTAGAATGGGGGGCATGGCTCTAGCCTATGGACATAATAATGGATATAAGCCACTAGCTTTTATGTAATGGGGGCAACCTACCAACCTCTTGATATCATGTTTGGTAGGAGCAGGCTTGCGAGCATAGTTACCATTATGTGTCAAGCTCATTAAAAAATGAAACAGATGCCTTTGAGCAAAGTTCCCATTCTATGTCAAGCTCATTAAAAAATGAAATGGATCTCCTCAAGCATAGTTTACCTTTTGGTTTCAAGCTTTCAAGAAAATGAAATCATTTCTGAGCATAGTTCATTTTTTATGTCAAGCTCGTTAAAAAATGAAATAGATCTCCTCAAGCATGGTTTACCTTTTGGTTTCAATATTGCATAAAAATGAAACCATTCCTTTGCATGGTACATTTTCTATTTCAAGCTTGTTAAAAAATGAAGTAGGATTCCTTAAGCATAGTTTACCTTTTGGTTTCAAGGTTGCATAAAAATGAAACCATGTTCCGAGCACAGTTACCTTCTGTTTCAAGCTTGTGTAAAAATGAAACAGATCCCCTTCCCTTGAGTCAAGTCTTCCCTTTAGTGTTAGAACTTCAACCTTCTTTTCACTTGCCTGATTCTTGTTCTTCCTACCCCCCTGGTGAACATTTTCACATTAGTAACCAGGTTTTTAGGTTGGGTATGGAAGAAGAATCACCAGACGAAATGAAGCTTGGGGACATGTCGAGCCTCTAGCAATCATGTTAGGGGTAAGCTTCACTAGAAATAATGTTGGGGGAAAGATTCCAACCTATGTATATCATGTTAATGGGATTTTTCAAGCATAGTTACCCATTGGTTTCAAGCTTGCATAAAAACAAAACCAATCTTCGAGCATTCTTTCAAGTAATCTTCGAGCTCGTTAAAAATAGTAAGATGGTGTTGAGCTTACTTTTCATTTTTCGCGCTCTAGTTAAAACATGAAAAGTGGTTTGAGCTTAGTTTGTTACTTTTTTTTGCTCTGGATTCAAACATGAAAAAGGTTAATATAGTCTTCTTTAAGCTCTTTTCGGGCTCCTTAAATACGAAAATATTGTCGAGTGATCTTGTCTTCTTCATGCTCGTCAAAGCACTTGAAGAGTCGTTCATCTAACAATAGGTTATCACTTTTTTGTTTCAAGTGAACTATTTTATGAAAAATGGACCCTATGGAGTCTTCTTCCATGGTCGTTCAGACTCTCTAAACATGAATGATACCGATTTTTCTTTCATTGGACTCATTAAATTAAATATTGAGAGACCCTCTTTTGGGAACGAACCCCTCCTCTCTCAGGTTCATAAAACATATGATTTTGGACTTGTCTTCGGATGAGCTATAACAAGTGTTTTTTACCCTCTTTGAACTCATAAAACCTAAAAGAGGCACTCATCAACCATGATGGGGAAAATGGGAAGGGAATCGTTTTGAAAATAAATGGCAGTAGTTTGTCGTTAGCTTTGAACATGGCACTTGTCTGCATATCATTTCAGTTAATTGGGTATTCAGTTGATCTCCATGATGATCCACTTTCATGAGTCGTGTCACTTCTTTGAGTCTTTCAAAAGAATGCATTGTACACCATTGTACTGTGTGTTTGTTTACTGTAGTCATGATTCCAAGTCTTTTGTCATGTCGCCCGATGTTCAAAGGGAAGTTGAAGAAGTTTTACCTATGCAATCAAAACAGTCTCTGTGTCAGTACTTTTGATTCATTTTATTGTTACCTTATTCACATCATTCTAGGAATATGTTTCGAGTTTCATGTCATCGATGTGGGACTCGTCATGACCTTCCTTCGAAAAGACTATTCCCATCGACATCATCTCATCATCCGGGAAATAGTCTTAGAAACAAAACTTAGTACCTTGAGATCTGTATTCCTTAGTGACAGATTCTCTAACTCTCGACATAGGTTCACATCATTGACCTTTGATTAGAATAATCAACTAGATGTTTGACATGAAGACATGTATTCACACTCAGTAGATTGTACTAGGATACCTTGGGAATCATTGACATCAATGGTGATCTCCCTCACAGTTGTTAATGGTTCACATCATTGGCTGGTATTCAAGTGGTTTCTACCATGTTTGACTTCAGATCATTGTAATAACATGGATAGAATCATACTTAGTGGAAGACGAGACGAAGACCTTGGGTATTTGTTTAGCGCTCATTTCTTTCCCCAGGTTGCGAAGGATTTTTGTATATCTAGCATGGATCCACATTTGTATGGTAATGGCTATGCTCAAATTTGTGTCTGTATGACATAGATATACATTGTATGTCTGGTATCTATGTCTAATTTTTAGTCCTCTATCACATGGATCTACGTTGTATTCTAGTAGACATGCTTGTTTATTCCTCTCATGGATCTACCTTGTATTGTTCCACAGCCATGAGTTGGTTACATTTGTCTATGAGTCAAAAGTATTGATGTACTACAGATGCCTACTTGATGACATTCTCTGACCGAGCTGACATTTTCACCTCGAAGTGATAACTTGTTCTCTCAAAGCTCTTACTTATCATATCCCTCTAAGTATCATTCTTTGGGGGGAATTCTCTTATACCTAAATCTCATCACCATCATGTGATGAGACCCTTAACTTCCATGTTTTCCCTTAATCCCAACACTTGGAGTGGAAAATTGCTCTATTTGTCAATTCTACTTGAAAAAACCTAGTACCGCACCTACCTTGTGGCTGATAAGCGGTACCTTGCTCAACACCACTTGTATCCTGTTATAGAGAAGCGGTGCCACTGCATATAGTCTTTGTTCTTAAAGTGGTTCTCATCTAAACCACTCTGTCATAAGGGAACAAAAGCGGTACCATGGGTAAAATGGGAAAAAGAGAAGTTTCTTGAGGCTTCTATATATTGAGCCTCATGTCCTCCCTTATCCCTATCAATATGGGTTAGTTTGAGCTTGAGATCCCCCTTGGTAGGATCTTGGAGCCACCTCACCCACAATTCTCTCAACTATCCCTATCCATTGAGCCTTATAAATACAAGCTCTTATCCATAGTTGAGAGGGAGAACTGAAGGGTATTGTTATGCTGTTGAATTGACTACCTAGTCCAAATCATTGGAGAGCATAGAGAGCAAGTTGGAGCTTATGGGGATGAAGTGTTTGTCTCGTAGGAGATTTCCGACACTAAGGAAATGGTTGTAAGCTTCTTCATTCATTCTTAATGCAAAGCTGATTTCCGTCTCACATATCTGTTGTTTTGATTTCACATGTATATCTTACTGGATTCCTTAGTCACTAGTATGGATATGTAGATGATTTTCTAGTAGCATTGATTTGCTTGTATGTTTGATTTGTTTGCAGGTACATAGTTTCATGATCGAATCATTATTTCAAGTGTCTTCATCATTCAGGGAAGGTCTTCATCCTTTTTCGTTCACTCATTTGTTCTGGATCTGAACCATTCAGACCAGAGGAATAGCTTATGTCCGTAGAAGGTGCAATATTCCTGATAAAATTAGTCATGGATTTGATCATTTTGTAATAGGGTTGATGTTTTAGAGTAAATATTTTGACTTCTCCAAAATAGATTTGTTATTTTGAGTTGTTAATATAGATTTCATGTGAGCTCACATCTATTTATCATTTTTCATTTTGTACTTATCATTTATCACATGTGTTTCATTATAGATTATTTTTCCCTTGTTTAGTTTCATGCTTTATTTACCAAGTTTAATTTATACAATTTCATGCTTTCCTAGATTAGATTTCCTATCATGCAATTTACTTCTTTTTTAAACTAGATTCAATTTGAGTTGTGTGTTCATCACTAAGCATTAGATTAGTTTCTTTTCACGCAATTTCATGCTTTCCTAGATTTAAATTCCATTTCAGTTGTGTTTGTTTTATTTTTGAATATTCGATTAAGTTAGTGTTACTCTGACCCTGCATATACTTTTCCTTTATCTCACAAGTTTATGCTCTCCTAGTGTTGACAATTGAAATCGTTGGATAGTTTATTAATCATTTAATATTTTTCACCAACATTTTGGTGTCGTTGTCGAGGAGGTGATAAAAGGGATTGGATTTTAGGGAGGTAGACGGGTTGCTTTCACATTACACAGCAAGTAGGAGGGGAAATGGTAAGACAGAAGGATGACTTCACTACAAAATTTCCTTGGTGTAATAACCTGACATAACCACTTTGGTGGGTCACCCCAAAGCCTTGTCATTCCCTTTTCATACAAATAAGTTTCTTATTCGTAAGCATGTTCATTTTTTTTCCGGAAATTATGGTTTACTTTTCGTACAAGAGTGTTTAATTTCTGCAAATAGTTCTTCAATTTTTTGTAAGAATATTTATTTTATGCAAGTTTTTTTTTATGCAAGTGTGTCTTTATCTAGTTTATTATTTTACATTTACATTTTTTTGTAGTGTAAGTTTGGGTTGTTTTCATTATGCACTAGCTTTGATTTCTAATTTCATACTATTTCATACTGCTCTGTACTACTTTCTACCATTTTTTTCATTTGCAACATTTAATTTGGTTATGAGGAAGATGATTTTACAATGATTATAAGTTTGGAACAACTGGATTAGATCCTATCAAAAGCTGGGATCTCCTTTTCTCAATAACAAAAGATCTTGATAACATCCAAAATATTAACTAATCCTCAAGAATTGAACGAAGAATCAACATTTGAAGGGTCCTATACATCTGATGGAGAAAAACTATTCGAACAGGAGATTGAGGATTCCAAAGAAGAGATTTCGGGTGATCAAAATCAAGAATTAAATCATGCCTATGAAAGCTTCATTGAACAATGGTTCCAAACAACTATCATGTTAGATCAGTTTTGTTTTTGTTTTTACTTTGTTAAATCACATTTTCAACAGTTATTTTTTCATATTTTTGTATATTCTAGATTTCATTTTGTGAAATGAAACATAGATATATATTTTACTTCTTTTGTGTCTCCAGTTCCATTGGAAATTTCATTTCATGTAAATAATTTTAAATTCCCAATTAACCTAAAGTAGGTAGATTAAAAAACAAAACATATTTAATTTTTCAATTTTAAATTTAGTTTCTAGTAAGTATCCACAATCCAAAATCAGAAAGTAGGATGTCTATAAACGTTTTTTCAAGAAGACAATGTAAAAAGAAATGCTTTAATTTTTTCCTTCAAGCCTCCATTTGCAGAAGAAAAAAATTTCATTTCAATTTGTCTTAATTTAGTAAAATTTTCAGTTTTACATTAGAATTATTTAGATCTAAATTTTTAATGTAGGAATGATGTAAATAATAATAATAATAATAAAATAAAAACAAAACAAAACATAAAAAAACGTTAAAAAGATCAAAACTCATAATTAAATTTCACCAAAATACTAGGTATCGGCCTGAGAATAGGTTAGTTGTGTGTGATTGTTGCAACTTCGTGATGAGAGGTATATTCAACATGGAGGTCATGCCAATCCTGGATTCTATTTAAATTCTATACATCTCACTCATATTGTCAACACTTCTAGATGGAGTACAAGATCATGTTTTAAATCAAACTTCAGGCTTCTGAATATGTTTTTCAACAAATATACATTTGTAATTCAGATCTATGTTTCTAGAGATCTTTGTGCACTTCTTTCAATCTATATTTTACCTACAATCAAAACAACCCCATAACACAATATCTCTTTCCTTAAATATTTTCATTACACTTTCCCACACTACATGCGCTGCTCCTCGTTATGTGTTTTGTGTCCCATGGGCCTTCATGTTCAGATTTTGAAGTCCTTTATATCAGTGTGCATCACTCTAAAAGAGTTTTCCTCACACCCAATAAAAATGACCTGTATTGATCTAATCATCATTAGCAGTACTACATGCGTGAGTCTCTGAGGTAACGCCATACTCTGATTATCGAATTGATTCTTCAAAACCCTCTTCCAATCTCCACACCATCAAATCATCTCACTTGTCATTTATTCACAGTTTTATTAAAATACGAGCTCATATTTTACTAAGAGGGACGAGAAAACCAAGCATTTGTTTACATCATGCAACGTCATCTTTCTCTTCACACACTATCCTTTCGTTTGGTTAACATGCATATTCAATTTTAGTTACGATTCCCTGAGTTTTTTGGGTTTAGAATCATTTTTTTGGTCCATTGAGTTTATTGAAAACATATCACAAGATGTCCCCATTGATTTTATCGATACATATCACAAGATTTCCACCTCAATGAACAAAAAAAAAATCCAACAATCAATGAACTATCAAACAAATCTTGTTGGTGATCTAATTCAAAATATTATATGTATTCCAAGCACTGATTTAGTGCATTTTTTTAGGCCGGTGTATCTCTTCTAGAGTGGTGATTCTTATTATTAGTCAGAGGAGATAATCCTAAATTATATAGGAAATGTTAAAATCTCCTAACTATGAGCCTAGCCTATGTGGATGCCAAAATCATTGACTTTACTGATATGGCTATTTGTTTACCTATGTTAGTATATGTATCTTGGAAAATATAGCCAGGATATGATTAGAATAAGAAAGTGCACCTTCTACATTAACTTCCCAAGATTTTATCATTCTATTTTTTAGAGAGGTAATGGCCTTTAAATTGATTATTCCAACCCATCATACCACCGCCAGCCAGATATCTGGTCATCTATTGGTGGATACTTCTAGTACGTTTCATCCTCCTCGTAACTAATCAGATATAGGTTTACTTCACGTTATTGGTCATGGGTTCTTCATTCATATGTTTGATAATAAATTCATTCATTGGGGCGCTTGATAAATATCATTAATGTGTCAATTTGTAAGTCATTGCTTCAAATTCAACATTCAGTTATAGATTCACTCTGGAACTTTGAATATTTAAATGCATCCTTGAATAGAGCATGTATTTATTTAAAACTTTCAATTGTACTCGAGTTTGAAGAAAGAAGGTCGCTAATACAACTGATAATCAAAAGCTTCTTTAAATTCTAGATGATCAAAGACAAAGAGAACCAGGTATACATAATTGATTTTGGGCTTTCCAAATGTACATAGATCTTATCAGTCACCTCAATATCTGTAGGTCAGTCAGCTAGATATATAAATGGATGGATTTCTCACCCAGAGGGCTTCATGCCTTGCTAAGGGAAATTTGTCACTTTCCAGTGTCATGCCTCTGTCTTTACCATCTACTGAAATGACAAATGAAACATCATTTCCAATTGCTTCCTTATATCATAATATCATTATTGTGGCCACCATTCAGCTTACAACCTGCATTGAAAAATCACGTGGGAAAGAATATAGAGCTGTATTTGATCATTAGGGATGCTCTTACTTGTCTTTAGTCCAATTCTTGTAGAGAAAGGTTTTACCAGTTTCATGGTTGATTAATAGCTCGACAAAGTTTCAATCAATTGTTCATCGTGTTTTCTCTTTTCTATGAATATATTTGCATACAACTGATTCAAATGCACTGTATTCACTCCTTTGATGTTACCTAGCTAGAGGAGATGACCGCTCTGACAACAGGAAGACCTTTTTGGCAATTTGGACAACAACTTGTATGAGCAAGTCTCTTTTTGTTTCCTTTTTCCACAAGGAAAATCACAACGTGATATTGATTGGAAAAGTTGTTATTCCTATTTGCACATTTTCTTCCTCCTTCAATGGTTTATTTAGACCTTTGTGTTAACTTAGTCATCATAATGCATGTAGGAAGCTTTTCAATGTGATAGGGATTGGTTATTGGACTTGAAAAAATATTTTATATGTCTATTGTGGTCCTACCTGTATCTTGGTGAACCCGATGTAAACTGAAAAGTATTCATACAAAGAAAATGTATCTCCTCCTTCTAAATGGTCTTATCAATTGTTATGATGTATATTTGGAAAAAAACTCAAGTTTCTCATAAATTGGTGTTTATCGTAAGCACTATATATGAAGAACATAATGTTTTATTTGGTGTTTAACATTGATAGTTTGTTCTGCATTTTTTCTTCAAGGATGATGATGACAATGACTACAATCGAGTGGGTCTTTCTGGTGTTAAATGTAGTAGTGTGTGCACAAAGAGAAAATGGATTTGATGATAACATAATTTCACTTTTTTAGTTAGGTTTTATGATCATAAATAGTTAGGTATTTCTTTTAAGTTGTTTATTTTATTTTATTTTTTTCATAAAACAATTAAAAAGTAAAAAAAAACATATTTCATTTCTTTTACTCGTTATCTTGCTGCATTATGTTTTTGTTAAAAATCAAACAAAATCGTTTCTTGCTTTTTTTACATGTCCTAAAACATTGCAATCATGTTTTTATGTTTTCATGCTAAAATGGTTTTTGAAGTCAAAAATCTCAACACAAATGATTGTCTAAGGAAGTGCGATGATTGGTAGGTAAAAACACATTTCATTTTTATTTTAAATTTGATATGCTCAGCACGTATTTCAATTTCTGCATTCTATGTTTTTTGATGCTCTCACATTTTACTACAATATAAGTGCTGAGTTTTTATAGGTTCCGAGACAGTCAAGGAGCCTTGATTCATGCGGAAGTGATTTTCAACAATCACAAATTCTTCAAAAAAACACATCTCTTTGAATAAAACCATTCAATTTCCTTTCGATAACCAAATTGCTTTGATTCCTTTTCATAAAAACTATTTGACCGTGACATCTTTCATCTATAGTCCTACCACTCATTTTGTACAACTTGCGTTGAAAGATGTTGGATTCCTTAAGGCCCACTTTTTAACAATTCTTGATCCATCGAACTCAACACACTATCTAGGATAGAGACAAGAGTTCTTTTTAGTACCTTGATGCTTTCATTCCTTAATGGAAATTTCTCTCGCTAACAATCTTGGGAATACATCAATGTCCCTTGATCATTAGATCTTGCAAGTGGCTCGACATCATCTCATTTTTTCGCATTTCGGAAGATGTACATGGGTACCTTGGCACTCATTGACATCAATGTTGAGCTTGCCTCTCATTTGTTAATGACATCCATCAATCACTGATAATCCAATGAATTCTTTCCATGCTCTACATCAACACATTTATTCGCATGGTAATAATTGTACCATTGGTTTTTGTAGAAGGTGAAGACTATATATACTTTTCATGACTCCATCAACAATTTTACAGTAGCATACTTTTATCCATATGAGAGTACCACAGTTCCACTTTTAACTTTTGACTCATACAACCAAGCAGTTCAGATTCCTTCACTTCATATTCCATGATCCAACAATAGTATCAACTGCATTGCTCTTGCATATTCCATCAATGTTTTGGGTAAGTGGAGGTATGTTGTTTTCTATTCTTTAAGCATGTAATTTTTTAAATACTAGAAATGAATGAATCTGAAAAATTCCGTCACTATGTTACATTTCTTTACTCGTTTTCATAAGTATAAAACATCTTTAGTTATGGGGGGGGGGGGGCAGGAGGAGAATATATTCATTACCATTTGATTCCATTTTACCAAAGCCATCATCTCATTTACCATTGACGAACATGTTTCTTCCAAATTACACTTTGTTACAATTTGATCTATTTTTGGCATGATTGATAACATGAAGCAAAGAATTTATAATATACATTGATGGCTTATCATTTCTAGTGTATGTATACTTTCAAATCTTATGTATTGTAGAAAGCAAATAAGTAAAAGAAATGAATGTTGTTAACACAAGAACCAACATTGGTTATATTCATGGTTGTCACATAAGAACCAACCATAAGCAAAATCAGTTAATACTTAATCAGCCTTAAGGTGAACCTGGAACCTCTGACTTAAGGTGAGAATTAGGGGTACTTCCCTAATGTATTTGAAGATGAAGTAAAAATACAAAAGATAGGTAATTGAATCAGCCTATATAACATTTATGCATAAAAATGTGTGTAAATGATTATAAAATTAGTTTCTGTGAAATTGGGTTTTCAAATTTTTCAGTACATCATGACATATATGTTTATGTGGGTGCAACAATATGTAAATTTTGGATAAAATATTGCAAACATATAAATTCCATATGGGCCTAGTGCAACACTATTTATTTAGAAATTTCGATGAATTATTATTTTTTATTATTAATTATTGAAGTCAGAAAGGCTTGAAATGAAAAGCTTATGTGCGGGTGCAATACTTTAGGGGAAAAAATTAATGAAATCCTTGATTTATATATATAAGATTGTAGAGCTTGCTCTCTTCTAGTGCAACATATAATTTTCTTTGGAAATGGTGAAGGAAATCAAAAGTTATATAAAAAACAATCGATGTATTTATTATTATTTTTCTAAATGACACACATTCAGAATCATAAGATCGTACTCTACAATATTCTAAATTTTCATAAAAAAATATTATGTTTGTCAAAGAAAAACATGCCATTGAAATTGAGCATATTGATAGAGTTCTAAAAGACAGGAATTAGCCTTGGTTTATTTGTCCTAGCTAATAGGTTCGGTAGTCCGAAGCTATTTTCGAACATAATGCCAAACCTTATTCCTATTGAGTTTTTAAATTTTAAAAACACGCATATGTGTCATAACGCATATGCTTTTTAGCGTTATTCATATTGCATATGCACTATAACCCATATGTGTTTTTGCTTTACTAGCTTGGTACGAGAGTAAAAAGGAGTAAATACCAAGTTATTGGATAGTCTTTGGGAGAAACCCCATCTAAAAGGAAAATATCATGGTAATTACTGGCCCTTCCAAAGCGGTTTAGTGTGGCAAAAGAAAGACGCTTAGCCTAAAATTTGTGAATGGTTGTGGATAAAGAGATCATATTATTGGAGGTTCAAGGCACTTTTCCATGGTGCTCGTTCATGGCGCTTAAGACATACAAGATTCTTTTTATACTTTTGATTGAGTTTTATTGCCTAACCTTTCTCTAAGGCTCAAAACCCATATCGACCTCTAAAATATTCCAAATGGTACTGTTGAGTCCTGGAAATTCGCAGGCAACAACAGCAAGGGATTATCCCCAGTCAACGTTCCCAACTAGCCCGTGACTGTTTGGTGTAGGGAATCCGTCCAGTTTGCGGTCCGACTACCGTAGGTCAAGAAACAAAAATAAAAGGTTTTACCGGTTGTGTCCCGGTCCACCGTATATATTTTTGTATTTTTTGACTTAAAGTATGATATGCAAGTGCCTATTTAACAGGCAGATTGATGTAGAATACGAGGAGCAGTCACAATGTGATGCACAGGTTCTTACCTCTCGTCTTAAACTCTCTCGCATCTAAATCACACACAGCAAGAAATTACAACTAACTACCTAGCCTATCCCTAGGGAGCAAAATTATCATTCATTAATGAGTAATGTGTATTGTGCATGCATTATAAAGAGAAATTACAGATAGTTGATATTCCTTCCCACAACACATGAACGATTAAAGATATTTATACAACCAGATAGCCAATTGTTTATGAACAGAATGCATTACTCATGGTGGTAATTTCACAGAATAAACCAGAAATCATTCAAACAAGAACATAGGCTCTAAGAGTTAGAACGATCTCACAGTTAATGGACAAAACTAGAAAAACCAAATAGTTCATCTTTCACCAATCCATAGCATAGCATTTGAACGTCCCACCAAACTTTCTCTGATAGGCAAACAATAATTCTTTATTGCAAAAAAAATTAGTTCTTCTTACAATATCTCTTTACATGTCTAACTGGGAAAAACCCCTTCTTCACTTTAACTTTCCTACATTTATACAAAAACAGCAAAACCTTTGGGTTGCCCCACCGGGTGACCTTTGGGCTCCCCCAATCGTTTAATGTCTTTCTATGCGCATTCATGATTTGTTGCGTAACTGACATACCTTTCAGATCTGCGCCTTCATTGCTATTGATTTTGCTTTCTCCTTTGCTCGCCCTCCTTGCAATCTTGTCGTCTTTGATTCGACCTTTACTGAAACGGCCCAGCTCCCTTATTCCAACTATCTCCCTGCCGCGGTCGTCTGCACAGTATCTTGAATCTTCTGCAATTAAATGACAATTCACATTCATTAGGACTGTATTTTCAAGAAGGTCAAACCACGTTAAACTATATCAACCAAAACGGCTAAGCAGCAAGAAAGGTCATGCGCTGCATTACTATTATGAAGCTTAACAAACCCCGACACCACTATCTCATCTACCTATGGGTCCGAAAGAAATCACCAGCGATAGGAAACCACAAACTCATTGACGTCTCATAACGCTAACATCAGCAGGGTAAACTCATTCACAGCCGCATAAGCGGGTCTTAACAGGAGACGGGTACTGCGGAAACACGTAGGCCTATTGGAGTTGGAAGAGTTATGATCTAAGTTGTGGTCGAGAAAGCTTCAAATCAGAAATCGGAAGGACATTGACATCGAAAGCCAAATGCTTTGCCCAGCTGCAACGGCGGAAAAGAAAAAGGCTACGGACATGCGACATGCATCGACGGGTGGAGACATAAGGATCGGAGGAAAATCGACTAAACGATTGAAAGGATAGCGCTTTCGGTAGCTGCAATGACGGAAGCCCAAGACTTAAGGAGCGACGAAAAAAACACTATGGGGTCTGAAAATTCAAAGCAATAATCGGGAGACTTCACAGTCTGCCATCCGCAATTTCGGAGAACGTAGAAGCAAGACGATCTAACACAAAAGCAACAAATCAGTCGATTAAGAAAAATGCATTAGAGACAAATGACGAAGCCAAAGCTGATTATTTCTCCGCAACGGTGGGAGTGCAAGCAAAATACCTTCCAACTCAAACATAATTTGATGCATGATCTATGAAAAATATTAAGTGTTTGAAACAGCTTTAAATTCAGTGACAGTCAACAGCCTCTTTTACTTCCAAAATAACGGCCTTTCGAAGAACAATTGATCTGATTGACTAGCAAAACCAAACTCAAAATATGTGACCCACACCATTTTCAAAACACAAGCAACTTCCAGAAACAGGATGAGAGTTAATCTTCAACAAATCGTTCAAAATTAAAGCATGACCAGAAAGTTCACGGATCTAAACGATTCAAAGCAACACTAGATCATGAGGAGGGGAACAAAATTTGAAAAAAATTAGGGAGAACAGTTGCAGCTGCAACAATTGGCGACTACCTGGTGAACCTAGATCTCCGGATGATTCTTGCTTGATTAACAGACTATTTTAACAATAAAACCAACATGTTGAATTCTTCTAGATGTATGGATTTCCCAAATGGCAAATATATGTACTTTTAATCATTGAGGGTAGTCCAATTTAGGAAAATGGAAACCAAGATTTCAAAGTCAAGATAACTCTTTCGAGGCTAGAAATATGAGTTTCATTTTTACCTCTATCTTCGGGTAGCTTCCAGCTTGGACACCATAGGATCGTAACATATGGTAAACAGAAATATTCATTTGTTCCTCATTCCCATGCCATTTTGCACCTTTTTTTGCTTTTGGACTTTTTGTCCTTTTGAGTCCTCCTCATGCCTTTCTTTCTGAATTTTTTATTCAGTATCCTCTATCCATAGTGTTCTTTTGTGTGAGAGATGTATTTAATTTTCAGCTCATGGACGGAGAAGAACTTTTGGCAATTTCGTACTCATATGATTCAGTACTTTTCCTTGATACATTATGCTTTCTTAGGATTTTTGACTCTTATTAGCCTTTTGGCTTTCAATTCTTGGCATGGGATCATTTATATATAATATACTGTTTACCCTGCTTCCTTTACATGGGTCTTTTGTTGTCATCCCCTAGGACATTTTTAAGTGTGAGATGGATGGAGCCTCAAAATAGTATTCCTGACTTTTTAATCTTGAGTTATTTTACAGGGATTAAGCAGGACTTCAATGCATTCATATCCATTTAGGAAAACTGCTAAACTAGAAGAAAATCAAATAAAACCATAATACACTGTCTTATAATCAAGGATTTTAGTTAGTTCAGAATTCTAATGCTCTCCATGCAACCAAAATCTTGCTTCTTTTTATTGAAATCAATCAAAATATAGAATAAAGCAAACTTAAATAAAGTAAACCAAAAATAAACAATCAAATCGGTTTATTTATGTACAAGGTCATCAAGCAATAAAAGTAAAAATAAAATAAAATTGAGAACTAAACCACTAAGTGGTTAGTCCTTTGCCCACCCCTGTAAATATGACAATCTGTAAGTTAAGGGGCTAGGCTTGAATAAAAATACCTAACCATTATCAAAAAATACATCTACTGGTCTTGAAAATACTATATCTGAAACTGAAACTACTATTTTACAATCAATCTCCTTAGCCTGTAAAAACCGAAGGAGATCGGGCTGGGTGTTAGATATGTTGTTGGCTTCTTTTGATGCAAATTTTCCCAGTTCAAGTTCAATTAGATAATTTCCCAATACATAATTCACTGATTTATTCTTACCCTCCAACTGAGTGACATTTTGTTTCATGTAGGGTTCCCTTAAAATTTTGATCTGATTTGGGACTCCTTTATGAGGCAGCCACAAATGTGACCAATTTGAAGCAAAATACCCCTTCAACCTCGCTGACCAAACTCGATTCAAAATAAGTCCATAACCATCAGGTATGTCTGCCACCACAATATCAATATATTGACATATCTTTTCATTTGCAGATAATCGAATCAGGACATCTTCCATTTCCCCGACTACTTTCACATTGGTCCTGTCTAATTGCGTAACCTCCCAGGTAGTAGGTTTAGGCTGTCCATTAATATTTTCGCAGACTGCAAGTGGCATAACATTTATTGATGATCCAGAATCTACCAAACAATTGTGCACATTATGGTTTAAAATATCCAAAGTCATAAGGAATGGTGGGTTTTTAAACCTAGTCTTACCTCCCACACCTGCTTCAACAGTCTCTTCTACAGGTCGGTTGTTGGTGGGAAGTTCTTCCTCTAGTACTTCAGCTGCTTTGAGATTTTCCTTGACATTACCCTCTTTGTCTTCAATAGGCTTAGCAGGCATGTTGACTTGTTTCGAATCTTGACTGCTAATAGTAGGCTTAGGAATTTTATCATCTATGTTGTTCTTCTGTGGTTTCTTTACATTCTCTTGCAATTTCTTGATCTTTGGGAGTATTGAATTTTCTTTATTCACCAAGTCCTGGATTCTTGTTGTCACAGTTGTTTCTAATATATCCTCATGTTTCAGATCACTTTCCTCTTTGGTATCAAACAACGAGACACAATCCCATAAAAACATGGTATCATTTTCTTGTTTTTCTATGGTAGTATTACCCTTTTCCTCTTCATCATTGTCCTCAGTCAATTTAGAGTCCAACAGCTGATTCATTACTAGTATCATTGAATTTATCCATTGAGGACAATTTTTTTTCAGAATGGGGCTGTTGGTGAAAGGTGCAGAAGTTATCCATACCTACCTCCATGAAGTTCATTGATGCAGGACTATGTGGAGGAGGTTTAGATTGATTGTTGTCTCCTCTCCTTTCATAGTAAGGCTTATATGCTTTATGAACCTCCTTCTCTCTTTCCAAATCTATCACCTTGTTAGATAGTTTCTGCATCATTCTCAACATTCCTTCAAGGTCACGTGATTGCTCCTCCTTAGGCTCAAAATAATCTTCTATGCTCTCTTTTTCAGCTTCTACCCTTTCAGCTTCTTCATAAGTTTCCGACAAGGTAGGCTTGGATTTCATTTTGGAGAACATGGCCAAATCAAGCCCTAAAGCCAAAGTATAATATTCAATCAAAACTTTATCAGAAGGCTTCTCAGCTACAGAAAAATTCTTAAGATAAGCAACAAACCTTTGTGTAAAACTATGCACTTTTTCTTTTCTTTCTTTCTTCAAAGCGCATAAACCTTTCATCAGTGTTGCATGAGTTTTCTGGGCTGCATATTTATTTCTGCATATTCTTTCAAAAGTATCCCAGTCTGGGATTGAGTTTGCAGGAAGATCAAAATACCATGAGGCTGCTGCTCCTTTAAGTGTATGTGGAAAAAGTCTGCAGACTACATCTTTGTGTTCTCTAGCCCTTAATCCTTCTATGGCCAAGTAAAATCTTTGCATGTGATCATCTACTATAATATTTTCACTTGGGTCAAATTTGGGCAACATTTTCTCAAAATTCTGAGGTAAGTCATGCAAAGGGGGTGTTAGGTTCAAAGGTGATCTAGCTCTCCAAGTCGGTGGTGGGTTGGGCTGATTCACATTTATGCCAGCCATGAGCGAAGGTGAAAGAACTAGAGTTTGCGTAAGAATTAATGTAAGGTGAAACTGGGCTTACCTGCTTCAAGGGCAGAAACAAAGACTGTAAGTACTTGGGTTAAGCCAAAAGCTTCCAAATATCTGCTGGTGGGGTAATCTTGGGAAAATAGGTTTCCATGGCCAGCCATGCATTGGCAACCCTCCTTCTAGTGCCAAATACTGTTGAGGCCTCGAAATTCGCAGGCAACAATAGCAAGGGATTCTCCCCAGTCAACATTCCCAACTAGCCTGTGACTGTTTGGTGTAGGGAATCCATCCAGTTTGCAGTCTGGCCATCGTAGGTCAAGAAACAAAAATAAAAGGTTTTACCGGTTGCGTCCCAGTCCACCGTATATATTTTTGTATTTTTTGACTTAAAGTATGATATGCAAGTGCCTATTTAACATGCAGATTGATGTAGAATACGAGGAACGGTCACAATGTGATGCTCAGGTTCTTACCTCTCGTCTTAAACTCTCTTGCATCTAAATGACACACAGCAAGAAATTACAACTAACTACCTAGCCTATCCCTAGGGAGAAAAATTATCATTCATTAATGAGTAATGTGTATTGTGCATGCATTATAAACAGAAATTACAGATAACTGATATTCCTTCCTACAACACATGAACGATTAAAGATATTTAGACAATCAGATAGCCAATTGTTTATCAACAACATGCATTACTCATGGTGGTAATTTTATAGAATAAACCAAAAATCATTCAAACAAGAACATAGGCTCTAAGAGTTAGAACGATCTCACAGTTAATGGACAAAACTGGAAAAACGAAATAGTTCATCTTTCACCAATCCATAACATAGCATTTGAACGTCCCACCAAACTTTCTCCGACATGCAAACAATAATTCTTTATTGCAAAAAAAAATAGTTCTTCTTACAATATCTCTTTACATGTCTAACTGGGAAAAAGCCCTTCTTCCGTCTAATTTTCCTACATTTATACAAAAACATCAAAACCTTTGGGTTGCCCCACCGGGTGACCTTTGGGATCCCCCAACCGTTTAATGTCTTTCCATGCGCACTCATGATCTGCTGGGTAATTGACAGACCTTTCAGATTTGTGCCTTCGTTGCTATTGCTTTTGCTTTCTCCTTTGCTCGCCCTCCTTGCAATCCTGTCGTCTTTGATTCGACCTTTACTGAAATGGCCCAGCTCCCTTCTGCCAACTATCTCCCTGCCATGGTCATCTGCACAGTCTCTTGAATCTTCTACAATTAAACGACAATTAACATTCATTAGGACTGTATTTTAAAGAAGTTCAAACCACGCTAAACTATATCAACCACAACGGCTAAGCAGGAAGAAAGGCCGTGCATTGCATTACTGTTATGAAGCTTAACAAACGCCGACACCACTATCTCATCTACCTATGGGTTCGAAAGAAATAACCAGGGACAGGAAACCACGAACTCATCGGTGGCTCAGAACGCTAAAATTGGCAGGGTAAACTCATTCATAGCCACATAAGCAGGTCTTAACAGGAGACGGGTACCGCGGAAACACGTAGGCCTATGAGAGTCGGAAGAGTTATGATCTAAGTTGTGGGCGGGAAAGCTTCAAATCGAAAATGGGAAGGACATTGACATCGGAAGCCAAATGCTCTGCCCAGCTGCAATGGCGGAAAATAAAAAGACTACGGACATGCGACATGCATCGGTGGGCGAAGACATAAGGATTGGAGGAAAATCGACTAAATGATCGGAAGGATAGTGCTTTCGGTAGCCGCAACGGCGGAAGCCCAAGACTTAAGGAGAGGTGAAAACAACACTGCGGGGTCTTAAAAGTCAAAGCAATAATCGGGAGACTTCATGGTCTGCCATCCGCAACTACGAAGAACATAGAAGCAAGATGATCCGACGTGAAAGCAACAAATCAGCCGATTAAGACAAATGCATCGGAGACAAATGACGAAGCCAAAGATGATTATTTCTCCGCAACGACGGGAGTGCAAGAAAAATACCTTCTGACTCAAACATAATTTGATGCCCGATCTATGAAAAATATTAAGTGTTCGGAACAGCTTTAAATTCAGTGACAGTCAACAGCCTGTTTTACTTCTGAAATAGCGGCCTTTCGAAGAACAATTGATCTGATCGACTAGCAAAACCAAACTCAAAATCTGCGACCCACACCATTTTCAAAACACAAGAAACTTCCGAAAACAGGATGAGAGTTAATCTTCAACAAATCGTTCAAAATTAAAGCATGACCAGAAAGTTCACGGATCCAAACGATTCAAAGCAACACTAGATCATGAGGAGGGGACCAAAATTTGAAATTTTTTGGGGAGAACAGTTGCAGCTACAACAGGTACCAACACATCCACTATGAGGATAAGGATTGTGAGATCATTTATGTTGTTTTGAAGCATTATTTTTATCTGTGTCATCTCTCGACTATGTTGAGGCTCCACGATGTATGCATTGTTCTAGAGAAGTCATAATCATACTAATATTCCCACTAGGAGGCCAAATATCTTCTTAAGACATGATTTTTTTCATCTAGGGCATCATTCTTGGGTCAAGATTTGCATAACATTCATTTAGGGCCTATAGCTTAGGGTTTTTGCCATAACTATGTTCGGGATATGCTCATTAGGTCATGTATGGTGGATAAAATTTCATTCTTAAAACTATATTCTAAGAAGTTTTCTTTATGGTACAAGGCCTTGGTTTCCTACCTTAACAATGTCCAAGAACAATGGATTCATATCTACTATCCAAAACCTTCTAACGTCATCCATGTCACCACTCAAAGGAAATGGTAACTTCAATAGGTCATTGTTATCCATTTGAATGGCACCTCTTCGTCTGAGTGCCAACATCCCTCATGTTGGCACACAAAAGGACATCTATGGATTGAGGTTTGCCCATAACAATATAGATTGGATTACTATAATACATTTCTCCTCCATCCAACTGGTTACTTTGCCATTTTTTCTATGTTAAGTTGTATTCGTGACTCTCTACATGTACAACTCCCGCATCATTCACGAGTGTTGGTTGCTGCAAGTCGCGAATGGATCTATTCGCGGGTTGCTCTTATAGAAAGTCGTGAATCATTCACGGGTTGTCCTTCTACATACCCGCGAATATGTCCCTTAACATTTAAAAAATAAAAACACACGCTGATTTGAGATTAGTTAAGCCATTTTCATTAATCCTCTTAACTGTCTCAACCTCCTCAACCTTCGAAACTGCCTTATTTCCTTCATATAAATACAGGCCTTGGGGAGGGTGTTGGATATATAGACTTGGAGAGCAAATTTATGTTGGTGGATTGTATACAGAATTATTTGGAGCAGTGGAACTCAGAATCCTTTGGCTACAGAGGAGTCCTTGTCTCAGGCGTTGGGTTGTAACCTAAACTCTTTCCATTATTGATAATAAAGAGAATCCTTCTTCCATATGTGTTTCATGTATCCTGGTTTGATAAATGTTTATGTTGTTGCATCTTATATGTGATTTATCTAACCTGCTTATATATATATGAATCATCTTGTATCTAGAAAATTGTTTCTTGATAGGTGAAAGAGGAGCAACCTTGAAGACTTTGAAGGTGAAGCAGAGCGGAAGAGGACTAGCAAGGATCGACCTTTGTTAATTAAGTCTTTCTAATCCTCCTATTTCCTTTATTGTACTTTAGAGTCAATTGTCTACAAGTTGATTGAGTATGTTGGTAACCCTAGACCTATGGTTATTAGGTGTATAATCCTGTACAACAGAACTGGTGACTCCGCTAGGGATGCCTAGGCTGTTGTAGGTTGTTTCTGTCGCTCCTGACCAGTCTTTGTTTGAAGTCTGTATGTGATATTACATCCTGGTTCATACTTGCCTCAGTATTTGAAATTCTTTGGAATTTTTCGTGTTCTTTGAGAAAAATTTTATGCCTATTTGTGAGTTTCTCTTCTGAACAGAAGTGAATCCAAGTTTGCATTCACGGGTTGCTATACTGGACAGTCGCGAGACATTCGTGGGTTACTCTTATAGACAGTCACGAATCTGCCTGGAAGTAGGGATTTTTTAAGTTGAGGTTTCCTTGTTCCTTTCTTCCTGTAATCCCTGTTGGTGCATTGATTTTCTTTATGAATGTTGTATGGCTTGTTTGAGTGCCTTTGTTGATCACACTTTGTGCTTTTTCGAAAGCCCTTGAGTTTCTTTTACTTGGATTATTTTCTGTTTGCATGTTGAAGTGGTTGGCCTGTTTGGGTTGTGGGTTAAAGTGTCTTTGTCCAGATCCGTGATTAAGGTCTTGGGCTCTATTTTTTCAGACTGTCTTCTGACAGTGGCTGGTTGTCATTTTCCTTTATAAGTCTACAATGATTTTTTGTCATTGTGTGCACCCAAGATAGGGTTCCTAGCCTTCCTTTGTTGGTTGTCTTTTGGTTCTGTCAGCCTGTTTGCTTCAGTTTGTTGCTTGTAGATAGTTTATTTGATTCACGTTTGCTCAAGTACAGTGTATTGTAGTTTTTCTTTTGCTTTTATAAAATAAAATTAAAAAGAACCTATACTTGTTTTTACTGCTTTCCCCCCCTACCTCCTTCTTTGGCTTGACCTTGTTGGACAAGGTACTGAGCAGCCTTTGTTTGTTGGTTTAGATTGATACTTGGGACTTATTGACCTTTGTTTATGTCAGTCTTATTGCTCAGTATTTTTATTCCAAATTTGTTGGCTTGTTTACCTTTGTGAGCCTTCCTTTCAAAAGAGGTTGATATCTAACTTTAGGGAAACCTAGGGTTTGTTTGTGGGGTGTAGAGTAGTTGTCTATTTACTTTGCTTACAGTGCTTGCTTGCATTAGTTGATAGGATGATTTTTCTTTTGCATTTATAAAAGAAAAGACAAAAACATATGTTTGCTTTATATGCATGTAGATTAGGTTTTAGTCTAGATTGCATGGCATATCATTTTTTTTGAAAATTAAAAAGATAAAAGAATTTGTTCTTTTGTGGCTTTCAAGTTTCTATTTAAAAAATAAAGAGAATAGTTTTTTATTTTTGCATTTCATATCTCTTTGCTTAGTCATTTTGTTTCAACTTTGAGTCAAACACCACATAAGTTTCATGCCATTTACCCTCTGACTAATAATAGCCCTTAAAATAAATGATATAATTTTAAAAATTGCTAGTAAGTTTTATTTTATAGGGTCATACACCAACTAGCTTAGGCTAGACTTGTGGGATAGGGAGTTTAAAATCCCCACAAGTGTTAAATCTCAGACGTAGTTGGTCAATCACTAGGTAAATCCTTGACTTTATTGACTGTATCTGGGAAGCTCCTCTCAAACGAGAGTTAAGCACGAGGCCGCGTGGAGGCTTGGACAGAGGAGATAACCCTCCGAATCCTTGTCAAAACGTAACTCAGGACTTTTACGCATCTAGGGATTCTGTCCTAGACAGAGTTTCGGGCTCAGCTACCCTACCCATGCGTACAAGTCCGGCTTGTGACTGTCCCCCCAGACTATTTGTATAGCCAAGGTAGCCAGTGTCTTGACATCTAGGGTTCATACACAGGTACACCGGAAGGTTATTTCTAGTTGACCTTGGACGGACTTGGAAGGTAACCCCGGTAGAAAGTGTGGGAGGGCAGTGGGTGATTCCTCTGCTTGTGCCTAAGAACATCTATAGGGACGCCAAGTAACTGTCTATCAGATTTCTTCTGGAAAGTACATCTTATACATGTTTGTCTGTTTGGCTTTAGGAATTTTTTTAGTGAGTGCTGTGTGTTTTGTCTGTACTTAGTGTGCCTTTAGGTGTGTGCTTTGTAATTGTGGTTTCCTATCAACCTCAGACTTTGTCTCCTGGTTTGAAGCTATGGCTAACACCCCCTCGAACACCAACCAAGAGATCCCCATGCTGGGAACTCCTTGTACTATTCCTTCCACAGGGAAAGTTGGTGTTCCCTTAATGGACACCTTGAATCTACCTGGATTCACCCTAGGGCTACCGGTGTGGTTGTTTTCCACTCCAACTTTCCTAAATGCTCCTGATGCTTCTCAAGTAAGATCCTTATATCAAGTGCATCAAAACACTGCTTCCCCTTCACCTATAGTTGATTCTCCTCCTCCTTCTATCTCATGCGGTGAAAGTACCGATACTAGTAACCGGCAGTATAAAAGGAGTAAAAGAAGGAGGAATAGGAAGAAGGCACATAAGCAAGGGGGCACCTGTCCAACCTCTGCAAGTCATGTTGGATCTAAGCACTCAACCTCTGCAAGTCAAGTTGATCTTCACCATCCAACCTCTGTTGATCATGCTGGTGGGATCCTTCCAACCTTTCCAGGTCATGTCGGATCCAGTCACTCAGCCTCTACAGGTCATGCTGAGGGCACCCATTCAAACTCTGTTGTTCAAGTTGAATCTCCCCATCCAACCTCTATTGTACATGTTGGTTCCATCCACCCAAACTCTGTTGTTCATGCTGGGGGCACACACTCAACTGCTGCAAAGCAGATTGATCCTAACCATTCAACCTTTGTTGTTCATGTTGATGGTGCCCATCCAACCTCTGCAGGCCATGTTGGATCCAGTCTCTCAGCCTCTGTAAGTCATATTAGGGGTAGTCTCTCAGCCTCTGTAGTTCATGCTAAAGACAATCCATCAGCCACTGCGAGTCATGTTGACACTATTGAAAAGACTACCCATTCAAAACCCAAGCCCAAGTTTCCTTGTAAGCTTTGTGAGGGAGACCACCTTACTTATAAATTTCCTTCTATCACGGAGGTGCGAAGAGTTTGGATTCATGGTCATCCCATTTTTGAACATTCTGAAGCTTTTCAACAACCAACCTCTCTTAGTCAGGTTGGACCCAGTCACACAGCCTCTGTAGTTCATGCTAGGGGAAAACTCTCATCCTCTACAGGCCATGTTGAGAGAAAACAGTCATCCACTGCTAGTCATGTTGACACCGTTGAGAAAACTGGTCGTTCGAAGTGCAAACTTAAGTTCCCTTGTATGATATGCGAGGGAGATCATCTTACTCACCTATGCCCTGCTATCGTAGAGGTGCGAAGAGTGTGGTCCAAGACTTAAGAATTTCCTTCTCCTGAACAACCTATAGTTTCTCAACAACCTACTCAGCCTTTGGTTGATCAAGTGGTTGAACCAATCTCAGATTTGGTCGATCCCACTCTTCTTTCAGAGAGTGACCCTGATGTGATTGAAACAATGTCATCTTTGGTCAACCCCACTCTTCCTTCAGAGAGTGACTTTCACGAAGCGGTTGAATCGATTCCATTGTCGATCAATCCCACCCTTCCTTTGCAGAGTGAAGTGTCTACTAGTCACATTTTCTTCACTACCAGTTCAGAACTTATTGAACAATGGGGCACTGAACTTGCTTCGGATCAACCCCCACCAAGCTCTCGGATTTCTTCCTTTGATTGGGATAGCCTAGTTGAGCCACGCCTTCCTTCTAATGCACCTTTCCAGATAAAGGTAAAAGTTGAACCATATACGATTGCTCGTTGTATTGTTGATGAAGGAGCCTCAGTTAGTATTTTGTCTGCTCATGCTTGGCGAGGCATGGGATCTTCCAGTCTTGTGTCGATTTCTAGTCAGTTACTGGCATTTGATAGAAGAACTTGTATAGCTTTGGGAATTCTTGCTCAAACACCTGTTACTTTGGGTGGGAAGACTGT
This sequence comes from Pseudotsuga menziesii, assembly GCA_001517045.1. Lineage (NCBI taxonomy): Eukaryota > Viridiplantae > Streptophyta > Pinopsida > Pinales > Pinaceae > Pseudotsuga > Pseudotsuga menziesii. Next base: position 30,966 of record LPNX010056109.1, read on the forward strand.
CTTAGTTGACTTCATGGTGATAGAAGACCCCTTGGACTTTAATATGCTCCTTGGACGTGATTATGTCTATGCCATGCAAGCTATGGTGTCAACATTCTTTCATGTGATGTACTTTAATCATGGCGAAGAAATTGTCACTATCGATTAGTTGGATTTTCTTGATCCGTCTCCTGACCCAACTAGAGACTAGGTCTTTCCTTTATTGATTCCCAGTGTTTCTATAGACACTACCCTGCCACAGGTGAACTATGTGGCCTCTTGTCCTTTGTGTTCAATTGCTTCTGAGAAGCAGCCTATATTTTCATGCTTACCTTCTCAGGACTTGGTCCCAGCAGTTGACCTGTTGAGTCATCCTATACAGACTGTAGAGCCTTCTCTCCACTCTGTCAATCCACTTGAAAGTTTAGACATGTGTCCTATCTCGGACGATCTCCTTCCTTCGGATGAAGTCTTCCTAGAGTCTTTGATACAATCTGATCTTCTTTTGGATGTTGGTTCAGTTGTGACTAAGTATAACCCTGATTTTCCTAGTAAGCCTTACCTTTCTTCTTATGTTGGTCTTGTTGAGTCTTTTGACTCTTCCTTCGAACAGCAAGTCAGTGATCCTGCTGAGTTTCATTTTTCTTATGAATTTTTCAACTCCTGTGATACTGAGTTTGTTCCTGCAGACTCTATCTTCCTTGTTGATTTTTTCTCTCCTTCTGATGTTGATCTTATTGATTATAAACCCTCGAGCCTTGGTCCTATAGAATCTCCTTCGGTTGATTCTGCCTTGACTTTACCTTTTATAGGAGATAGCAAAGTCACATGTGTTTCTTCCAAAGTGACCCGCATCAGATCTCTTCTTCTGAATATGATCCTGATGTTGTTGTTTCTTGGAGACAGTATTTTTAGTTGGATTCACAACTGTTTATTGGCCTCACCTTGTTGTTCAAGTTGTAATTTCATTTTCATGTGCCCTACTCGCCTTTTAGATCCTGATGCCGGCTTCCACGCTTTTAGATCGTTTTAAAAGCCCTCATCTTTGTTCTCATTATCGCCCAGTCTTGTATCATTTTGCCTTTGCAACTTGACACCTTTTACCTTGAGGATATGTTCCCTGAGTGTCCTTATTTTGCTTTCTTTCCTTGCATTATGCATAGGTTTGTTCCTTGCGCTTCGAACTAGTTTCGCCTGCCTATGACACTCGTCTCCTCGCATTTAGAGCATTCTTTTTGCCGTCCTTTGAGCTCGTTAAAAACAGTAAGGAGGCCGCGAGTTGAATTTCCGTACTCGTTAAAACTTCACGAGAAATATTATGAGTTTCTTTAGGCCCAAGTCTGACTCCTTAAAATAGACTTGACTACCGAGTAAACTTGTCCGTTCAGGCTCGTTAAGAATATGTGAATGGGCATCCACATTGGTGGTAGGTTATCTCTTTCTCAGACCATGTGGAATAATACAAGAAAGGATCCCTCTCTTTTCTTTTGAATTGAGAAGAGTATTCTCAGGTATAGGTTTATCTCTTTTTCGGACCTGAGGGACTAAATTTACGGAAAAGGAACCCCTGGTATGAGCTTATTTTTCTCTTTTTCGTGCTCTGGACCAAAACATGAAAAAGATTCCAAGTGTACTTAATGTCTTTGTCATGCTCGTTAAAATCTAAAGAACAAAGCATCGAGTTTATTGTTGTAAGCCCCATTTCTCGTAATAAAATGGATCTTTCCGAGTGATCTTGCCTTCCTTCACACTCGTAAAACTCAGGCTATATGCTATTTTTGAAGGAGCGTTGGGTAGGTGGTAATTTAACCTTTTTTGGACCTTCCTGACTAAGTACGAAAAAGGTGCGCCTTTTCTTCTTCGGAAGTTAAGAGAGTTCTTCTTTGGTTTGTTTTATACTTTTTCGGCCTTAGGAGACTAAATTGTACGAAAAAGGACCCCCTTGGAGTCTTCTTTGGAGTTTTCAGACTCTCTAAACTATGAAAACACCGTCGAGCATGTACTAGTTCGGCCTCGTAAAATCCATGAATCAGTGTTTTATCAAGCATTCTTCTTTCTTTTCTTCGAGCTTGCCAAAAATGAAGATGGTCCCAAGTTTTCTTTCTTGGACTCATTAAACCTTTACAAGAAAGAGGGGAATCAAGCATTATTTTCCCATCTCTTCAAGATTGTTAAAAAATGAAGAGGGAACCGAGTTTACTTTCCTGGACTCGTTAAAATTTAACAGGGAAGGTAAGGAAGAAGTTTTCTCTTGTTTTCAGTAATGGCAGCATGTCATCCTTGAACATAGCACTCTTTGTTTTCCGACATCCATGTTTCAGTGTTTACTTGTGTTCAGCTATCACTTTGAGTTTCTTACTCCTCCTCTTTTCCGTTATACTTGGGGAATCTGATCATGTCTCTTGCATGACAGATAAGTCTAGTTGTTCTCTTTATAAGTTATACGCTGCCTTGGGTCATCTCTGTGATGTGCTCATTGTTCAAGGACTTTTCCCAATGTCTGTTTTATAGCCTGATCCCATCATTGTTATATCTGTTATCTATTTATGTCTCCCTTCTTTTGCCCAGTTCCTAGTCACTCTTGTGATCTGTTGGAAGATCTATTGCCTTCCTTATCACAGCATGGTTCCGTTTCAGTACTTCCTGATGACGAATACCTAGAGTTTTGATGATGGTACCTCAGGATTCACTTTCATCATTGGTGAATTCCTTTTCTTCAGTTGTTGATTATCATCTATTGATTGACAAACTGTTGAATCCTTTCCATGTTCGACTTCAGCTTCCCTTATTCACATGGCTTGGATTGTACTGGTTCTTTGGGATCCTTTATGAAGACCTTAGTTCCTCATCTATGGACTATGTTGTGCAAGATTATGTTCTATTCCTATACACAGCTTCCAGATCTTTGAAGACTCATTCTTGTATATTGTGGCTTCGATCCACTTTTGTAATATACGTGGTTTCCTACCCGTATTATATGATGTACTCAAATATTGTAAAGGAGCTAGTTTTCTAGTAAATTGAACATAGCATCCTCAGATGTAACTTTGTATATGACATTACTATGTATTTGTTTCAGGTACTCTCTTTGTTCCATTGGATTTCTGAGTTCTCCAAAGATAATGATTATAATGTATTTCGGCCATCGTTTCCCTCTGACCTCACACATTAGGGGGCATCTGTTATCCATCTGAATGGCACCTCTCCGTCTGAGTGCCGACATCCCTCATGTTGGCACACAAAAGGACATCTATGGATTGAGGTTTTCCCATAACACTATAGATTAGCTTACTATAATACATTTCTCCTCCATCCAGCTGGTTACTTTGCCATTTTTGCTATGTTAAGTTGTATTCGTGACTCTCTACATGTACAACTCATGCATCATTCACGAGTGTTGGTTGTTGCAAGTTGCAAATGGATCTATTCACAGGTTGCTCTTATAGCAAGTCGCGAATCATTCATGGGTTGTCCTTCTACATACCCGCGAATATGTCCCTTAACATTTAAAAAATAAAAACACATGCTGATTTGAGATTAGGTAAGCCATTTTCATTAATCCTCTTAACTATCTCAACCTCCTCAACCTTCGAAACTGCCTTATTTCCTTCATATAAATACAGGCCTTGGGGAGGGTGTTGGATATATAGACTTGGAGAGCAAAGTTATGCTGGTTGATTGTATACAGAATTCTTTGGAGCAGTGGAACTCAGAATCCTTTGGCTACAGAGGAGTCCTTGTCTCAGTCGTTGGGTTGTAACCTAAACTCTTTCCATTATTGATAATAAAGAGAATCCTTCTTCCATATGTGTTTCATGTATCTTGGTTTGATAAATGTTTATGTTGCTGCATCTTATATGTGATTTATCTAACCTGCTTATATATATATGAATCATCTTGTATCTGGAAGATTGTTTCTTGATAGGTGAAAGAGGAGGAACCTTGAAGACTTTGAAGGTGAAGCAAAGCGGAAGAGGACTAGCAAGGATCGACCTTCGTTAATTGAGTAAGTATTTCTAATCCTCCTATTTCCTTTACTGTACTTTAGAGTCAATTGTCTGCAAGTTGATTGAGTATGTTGGTAACCCCATACCTATGGTTATTAGGTGTATAATCCTGTACAACAGTCATGGCTAGTGATTTGAAGTTTTTTTCATGGTCATGGATTCCTAGAATCGTTTTTCAGAGTCCAGTCCCAACGTTTACTCCCCCAACAATGTCAAAGGACACACGACCCATACCTAGTGCTTGTACGTCATGTGAGGTGATTCAAGGTATCATTTTAGGCCTTGGATGGATATAATAGTATTTGATGGACTAAGTCTTGGGTTTACTTCGTCAACCATGTGTAAGGCCTTGAGAACCATGTCTACTATTTAAAACCTCTTGATGGCATGATTATCACTAGTTTTTGGGTAGGCAAATCTTCAATAGTTCCTTTGTGGTTGTTTGAAGTGTCCTTATTGAACTTCAATGAATAAGGGATTCATTTAGGGCCTAAGGCTTGGGTTTCCTCCCATTTCCATACATATGGCCCAGAGACCTACTACTATAAAAAAATCCCAATTTGTCACATATCCCTAATCTAAGGCCAAAGACCCCCTATAAAGGTCATGAGTGCTGGCTTGATACATTATTATTTCCTCTAGATCCCTAGAAGCTTCCTTTAGTGTCTACAACCTAGGTTTCCCAATCTCTCAACCATGTCAAGGGTCTCTAAACCCATCATTAGTGATTAAAACAACCTATTGGTGTCAATGCCCACACATAAAGCTAAAAATGGCCTCAAGAAGTAACATATGGTGGCTTAAGGTGTTATTCATGGTCCTAGATGCCTAGAAGCTTCATTTAGGGCCTAAAGTAGAGGTTTCATCCCTTGACAATGTCTAAGAACCCAGGGCCCTCCCTCCTACTTATATTTATTCCCCTCCCACCTATTAATTCTTCACACTGATCTAGGAACTAAGATTCAATCTCATCAAAGAATTATTAACAATTACTCATGAAATGGAAATAACTGGAATACCAAATAGGTTTCCTCTCTGTATATTATATAAACAATAAAGGATTACAATACCATGCATGATCGATGGCTTAACTCAATGAAGAATTCGAATAACTAAGGGACAATTCGAATTCCCATGCATGAGTCTAGCTTAACTGACTCTTTGCCATGCAATACCACTTAG
>LPNX010056109.1:38755-123551 GCA_001517045.1 Pseudotsuga menziesii
CACCAATCCCTTCCCTTTATATTTATCCTCCCTCCAGCCCCCCCTCATATCTCTCTCGTACCCATCCCTCCCTTCCCCTTATATTTCTCATCCTTTCATCACCACTATATATGTCCCCTACCCATCCCTCCCTCCCATGATTCCCTTTACACCTTCCTCTCCCTCCTTTGAATCCCCCTCCCCTCTTAACCAATGTAATGTTGGGCCATGATTCACCCCATACACCGCCTTGATGGAATATTGGGAGTCTAAATGGTATTATATGGGATAAGCGTGCCATTATAGGTTTTTGGATGGGATGGATGGCTCTATGGACATTGACTATAGTCATGGAAGAGAATACAATATGTCCCTAAATCAAAACACATGCCTTATAGATGGAATATTTGGACTTTAGTGGGACATGGGTGTCATTATGAGGCTTTATGCACTAAGGATGGGTCTCAGGGTATTAACCATTGTAATGAGACAATAGTGTAACAAAAACAAGTCTTAAACCACTACACATGCCCTTTAAAGGGGATATTTAGCCTTAATATGGGATATATGTTCCATTAGACTATTTTATGCATTGAATATTGTTCACGAGGCATTGACCATGGTCATATAGGAACCATTATGAATATTTCTAGACAATAGATTGTTTTGAAGACATTACTATGGCCCAAGGATAGGTCTGGAGGTCATAACCATTGGTATGGGTTCGATTATAAGGTTATCAAGTTTAAATATTTGATATGCACTAAATCGCATATGCGATATATTGCATATGTGATTTAGCGATTATGTAATACAAACTTCCCGTTAAGTAAAAAGAAGCATAGCCATATCGCATATGAGATATAAAGCATATGTGATAAAATGGACATGCGTTATATCGCATATCTGATATGTGTTATATAAAAAATGTTGGATTGCGTGTTGTGGGCTAGGTTTACTATAGGAAAAGATAGAATTATTCTGAACCCACGCACAGAGAACTGTTCAACCTACAATTTAATCAGTTCTTACACAAATCCATAGGTTTTGTACAAGTTTGGTTGGATTTTAATGGGGAATGTACGTAATAGAGGTCGAAAGTTAGTGAGGAATGTGCTTACACTGGAAGAAGCTGAAAATAAAAAAGAAAATAAGAGGGAAGATTCAAGAAATTTTTGGCATTCATTGGATGAGAAAATAGTCCCCATTTATGTTCAACGGATACCTGACGTAGAGGTTGAGGAAGATAATGCAACATTAAAGGAAGTTGGTTATAGGGGAGATGATATTCTTGGTCCATTATTAAATAGAAAATCTTGTGAAGAGTTCAATAATTATGTTACTAACGATAAAAATGTGACTCTGCAACAACCATTCCAAATGGTTCAATCTCCTAATCGAATTTGTCATCTTGTAGTGGATGTAAACATCACTCCAACATTTAAAACGACAAGAAATCTCACATCAAAATGAAAGAGAATTCCTAAATGCATACAAGTGGACGATAGAAAATTGACTTCCATGGAAGGTAAGGTGGATAAACGCACTATCTTTCATCATTGTTCTCAAATAATGAAACAATATTTTGATAAAAAATCCGAAGCCGGTAAACGCTAATTGTTTTTAGCTTTGCTTAAATATAGAAATATGGAAACTGTTAGAAGAAAGTTAGGCATAATAACATTGAAGAATATCGAATAAATTAATCACATTGTTAATTCTCTTACTGCTGCATTCACATCGAATGGTAAAAAATCTCGTTCACAAGACTGTAATTTGGCTCGACGCATATTGGATGAATCGATTGTATGTAGATCCACAAGACAACGTCGTTTACTTAAATGAAAATCACAAATTGTGTCTTTACATCCAAAGACACTTAAAAAATATTCAGTGAGAAGATACAACTTTGATGTAGAGGGAGAAATGGAAACATTATGGGCATTTAGTAGTAGGTTTCCCCTCAAAGACATGAAGTTAGTTGAAGTAGTGAAGGGACTAGTGCACACGTTTTGGCATGAAAACACTAGGCCTTCTTCTAACAAAAAGGATGTGTTAGAACACTATAGGGTTTCTATGAACAGTGAACCTCATGTTAAACATTACCTTGACATGACACAAACTCAATTGTTTGATATTTTTAAATTTTCCATGTAGAGCTAAGGCTTGGGAAAATATATTTTCAAAAATGAAAGACTTGGTATGTTAGAATCAATACTATCCGGAACACTTGTTTTTGTAGATACCACATAGAGTTTGATCTATATTATCATACATTTGCACATATACATTGTTTTTTGCATCCTAACAATGTGCAAGAATTCTCAAGTACAGTACTGCCAATGTCATTCACAGATTTCATCCATAGCATGATGTGTCTGAGGCAAGATGGGAAGACACATTACTTAAAACAATGTGTAGAGGTTCCTTCCAACAATTGTGGAGGGCTATCATTAGGGTCTGATTGCATTGATGAGAGTGAATATCAAGAATTCAAGAATGTAATTGTCGAGAAGCAGAACTATTAGTATGAGACATATCAGCTACATGATGGGAAATAAAGCAGGAAGATTAAATTGGTGACTTCACAGGTGACTTCATGTGCATATTTTTATATTGTTTACTAACTCTATTTATTTATTTACACCAGGTTCAAGTATGTGATTTTATTTCAAAGTTTCATGGAAAGATCCAACAGTATATGCAACATGTCGATATGGCACGGTGGAAAGATGAGCAATTTAGAATATGTCGAGACACCTTCCCTCTCGGAACAATACTATCAGTGGTTGACTTTGTGAAAAGTTACACACTACAACCACAAAATGAAATAGAAAGTCAATACTATCACTCAGAGCAAGTGAGCATAATGGTCCATATCACGTATCAACATGGGCGAGATAGCAATGAAGAGAAACATGCAATACTGAAAGAAAGTCACTTCTACATAAGTGACGACTGGACCCATGACATCCATTACATGCAGCATTGCTTTAAATTATTCTATGATCATGTGATAGCTATGGATATACCATTTTATTGTCATTTCATTCGGTTAGATGGTTGTGCTAGACAGTTCAAGAATGCATGTGTATTTCAATGGTTGTGTTTGTTGCACATAAAATACAAGGTGCCACATATATGGAACTAATTTGAAACTAGTCATGGCAGAGGAGAGCATGATGGTTCTAGTGCATGCATAAAAAATGGCCTTCGAAGGGAAGAGATGAATTTTATAGGTGCTCTCCTTCAAGGCGCTACATCTATAATGAAAATGGTGTGCATATGTCATGGGAGAACAAGAAACAAGAAAACACCTAGTGCAGAGAATATTCTGGGAGGTGACAAATGTGGATCTATCCCAAACACATCAGGTGAAAACCATGCATGGAACTCGACAGTTTCATTCAATTAGAAGCTCAGACAACTGGGCCCTACAAATTTGGACAAGATTGAAGGATTTCTTTTGCAGTTCCTATAGCATCAATGAATGGGATGGTTGTGAGTATACAGATACAGTTGATATATGGGATTGAGTGACACTTGGCACCGATTTCAAAGGGGTTAATGAAATAGACCATTTGGAATATGAACAGACACATATTTCTATAGACTATGATCACATATCAGATCTCATAAAAGAAGGTACAAAAAAGTAAACTAGTAGTACCTAAATTATAAATTTAATTTATGTATTGTTAACTCAACCTAAGTAGAATTTAATTTATGTAGAAATTATAAATGCAAGACCTGATTTAAAAAATGTATTGTTAACTCAACCTATTTCCTTTCACAAGTCAGATATATGCAGTGATTTCCCCAAAAAATAATGAATGCGGTTTTGACTATTAGTTGGCATGTTGCTTAGAGGAAAAATAAACCATCCTCGAACATGTTACAGATGGTGAAAATATTGAATTCCCAACCAGGTCAATGGTTATAAAAGGGGAGTACTTGACACTATCAGCACAACAAAAAAGGAAGGGTGGGTATGTATATCTAGATTATAGACTAGAAGCTATTGTATACCACTTCACCAACCTAGTAGTTGGTATAAAAATCAAGCTACGCACACTTTCAAACAAAAAGAGGTCACAGGTAAAAATTTATACCTCATATAGAGCACGAACTATTGATGGACACCATCGGCATTAGATATAATCTAGATGGACTACTCGATTGAGTGCATTTTCAAGTGTTACTAGATTGTCTAGTGTGGCTAGATTTTCAGGTGCATTATTTCACCTTTAAAGTACATGTTGAAGCACAATTTCAATTATTTAGCCTTAGTTTATTCCCAATGTAATAAACCTGTGATTGATAGATACCATTCATATACATAATATTATTCATAGTATACTGGACATTATAAACATGATCGTACAACCTCAGGTGAGCTATCTATAAATCGATTTTGCACATTTTCATTGGGTTATCTTTATTTTCTTATGAGATACTAATGTTTAACCTTTTGTGTGCCTAGGATACAAACACCATATATGGCACATTGGAGGAACCAAGAAAAAATCGGTGTCTTTAGACACCCACAAGTAGAAATCGTAAAATAGCATGCTCTCGAGTTGTTGAAATTTACTTTTTTTATGTTTTTATATTACTGTACATTTAATTACATTATTGGGTCAACTCTTGCAACTCTTGCATTGGTGGGTCAACTCTTCAAAACCCTCGATCATTCCTATGTTGGTAGGGTTCCCATATCAGCCTTTCCCATACATACTTGTAGGGTCCAGCACCATGCAATTTTTTTTCTCTATTTGGTTTCTCACTCCCGAACCGAAAGTCACCAAGTGTCCCTGAACGACATTTTCATGCGACTTTCAACTCAACATAACTGGTAAACCAGAGGTTGGATCGACAAACCATTGACTGCGTTGGTCTCTTGGAATGCAATTACCTCTAAGTGGCCCTCTCCCTCATGTTTTCAAGGTGCAGTGACTTCATTGTGCATTGATTTCGTAAACTAGGGTCTTTCTCAGTTTCCTTCCATGCAACTCTAGCATTGGTGGGTTAATGCATGAACACCCTCGTCTGTGCCTGTGTTGGTAGGGTTCCCATATGGGCCTTACTCATATAGGCTTGCAAGATCCAATGACATGCAATTTTTCTTCTCGGTTTGTTTTTTCTCTCCTAGACCGAAAGTCACCAAGTGTCCCTGAACGACATTTTAATGTAACTTTCAACTAGACATAACTCGGAAACCATAGGTTTGATCAAAGAACCGTCGACTATGTTAGTCTCCTGGCATGTGATTACCTCTATGTGGCCCTCTCCCTCATGTTTTCAAAGCATAGTGACTTCATTGTTCTTTGATTTCGTAAACTATGGTTTTGCTCAGTTTCCTTCAATGCAACTCTAGCATTGGTGGTTCGACTCTGCAAAACCATCAAATGTGCCTATGTTGGTAGGTTTCCCATATCATTCTTGCCCATACATACTTACAGGGGCCAATGACATGCAATTTTTCTACTCCATTTTGTTTTTCTCTCCTGGACCGAAAATCACCAAGTGTCCTTGAACGACATTTTCATGTGAATTTCAACGTGACATAAATCAGAAACCAGAGGTCAGATTGAAGAAATGTCACATCCGTTGGTCTCTTGGTATGTGATTACCTCTAGGTGGCCCACTCCCTCATCTTTTCATGGGACAATTACTTCATTGTGCATTGATTTCATATAATAGGGTTTTACTCAGTTTCCTTCAATGAAACTCTTGCATTGGTGGGTCAACTCTGTAAAACCCTTGACCATTCTTATGTTGGTAGGGTTCCCATATTGTCCTAGAGATCACATGCTATATTATTCTTGTACTAAATAATAATCCAACAACCTGCATAGTAAAACTAGGGTTCACAAATTGAGACATGGAACTACAAACTAGCGTTTTATGACCTCTTTAGGTTTGAAGACCAAATTAGATTGGTTAGTATCATTTAAGTAGAAACCAAAAGGCCATAAACCTAGGCTATGCACATACATGAAACAAAATGATTAGGGTTGAATGGATCACAAGTGGATGTTCACATGCATGCATGACTTAGAAGTAGAAACACATGTACATCAATAACAAGAAAATCCAACTAAGGTTTATATGACCTCTTTACGTTTATATCATTACATTGGTTTTATGACCTATTTACAAGTTATGAGATGGAACTAGGGTTTTATGACCTATTTACAATTTATGAGATGGAATTAGAAACACATGTACATGTACAAATTGAAAACCAACTAGGGTTTCATGAGATACAAATTGCATGCTATAACTAGGGTTGAGAAGTTAAGAGATGGAACTAGGGTTTTATGATCTATTTAGGTTTGAAGATCAAATTAGATTGGTTAGTATCATTTCAATAGAAACCAAAAGGCCATATACATAGGCTATGCACATACATGAAACAAAATGAATAGGGTTGAACATGGATCACAAGTGGAAGTTCACATGCATCAATGACTTAGAAGTAGAAACACGTGTACATGAATAACAAGAAAAACCAACTAAGGTTTATAGGAACTCTTTAGGTTTATATCATTAGATTGGTTTTATGACCTATTTACAAGTTATGAGATGGAACTAGGGTTTTATGACATATTTACAAGTTATGATATGGAACTAGAAACATATGTACATGTACAAATTGAAAAACAACTAGGGTTTCATGAACTACAAATTGCATGCTATAACTAGGGTTGAGAATTTATGAGATGGAACTAGGTTTTTATGACCTCTTTAGGTTTGAAGATCAAATTGTATTGGTTAGTATCATTTTAGTAGAAACCAAAGGGCCATATACCTAGTGTTAACCCAAAAATCCCCCACTAAGCTCTCAATGGCCTACACCACCCAAGGACACCATCTCACGGCCCTCATATCCCTCCATTAGACCCCCACACCCTCAAAATAGCCTAAGGATGAAGAAAAAGAGCTAAAAACCTCAAAAAGGAACTTGAAATAGCCTCCTAGGAGCTAAAGCCCTCAAAAAGGGGCTAAAACCATAAAAGGGGCTAAAGTTAGGGTGGAAGGGGATAAAATCCCAAAAAAGGGGCTAAAGCTTTGACCAAGGGCTTAAAACCCTAAAACCCCTTGGAAAAGCTATAAAAGGAGGGTGGGGGGTCACTCTCAAAACACTTCTCCAATTTCCTATTGTTATGCTTCCTATGGATGCTTTGAGACCTTTGCCTCTCAAACCACCCACACTCCCTCTCCTCCATCTCCATCCCCACTGAGCCATTGCTCCCCAACCAAGAGAGGTGCTTCCCCAAGCTTGGGCATGGTGGCCCATTTCCACCAGGGAGGGTATACCATGTTTTATTTATGTTTCTTAGTTGTTTAATATGCTTTGCTTTCTAACCCTTGTCCCCATTTGTAGGTTTTGTTTTTTTCTTAACATTGTTTTGCAGGTTTTATCATAGCTTAGGATTTGTTTGTTGGTTTTGAAGGTGGAACCCTAACCCATGTTTGCAGAGGGGTTCATCAACATTGCTTCTATTTCTTTCTGCCATTAGCTTAGCCTTAGTTTAGTTTACTGTTCTTTCATTTCCATTTCTATTTTATTTTCTGCATTTCCACCCACACAAGAACATATCCTTCTATCCTATAGAAAGAAGGAATCCATTCATGCCCCTGTAGTAGGGAGAAATCCTTGCTACAGAACTGGCGACCATACCAGGTTGATCCCACAGGATCCCTGGTTCAAAATATTTATTTTCAAGTTTTTAAAATTTTTGCCCTTGTTTTTCAGAAATTTCATGTTAAATCCATCTTAGATTCTATTTATTTCTTGTTTTAAGCACTGTATAAGCCTCTTCTAGGACAAACCAAGTCAGGTTGACCACTGTACCAGTTATTGTCAGCCAGATCTGACTTTGTCTCACAAAAAAACCCCAATCCGGAGTAGAGTGCTCTTATCGGGGCAAAAGGTGAGACTAGGGTGCACTTAATGAGAAAACAGGTGTGCCCAGGGTGCACTTAATCTCCTGATAAGTGTGAATTCAGCCCAGAAAATCAGTTCGTGGTTGTTTCTGCATTCTGTGCGACCCCCTCGCTCATTTCTGAAAACATCTCGTGGCCCCCTCGCCAGATTTGGTTAGAAATGTGTGGCCTGTCAAATAGAACTTTAATTTGAGTTTAATAGACAGTAAATTTCAGTTTCAGAGGACTGTTAGTGCGGCTCAACCGCCTCTGTCCATCATTGCAAGTTAATTTCAGTTTCTGTTTTTATTTTTCAGCAATTTATTTCATAAACAATGTGTAAATGTTAAGTAAATATTAATGGCTTAATAGAATGAACCTAGTCTAACTAAAATCAACTTAAAATTAACCATCTTGCTTCCCCTTCCTCCTCTACCCAGTCATCACCCTCCAGGGTATTCTGGGATATGACAAAGGGAAAGCTTGTATAGATCTAGGGACTCCATGATATTGTTCCAAACCATTAAAACTGGGTGACCTAGAAGGTAGAGGGGGTAGAGAAGGAGGTCTTCTCGTGGCACTAAGCTTCCTCCCTGTTGACCAACCTAGCATCCAAGAGGTGACCTGAGGATCTACAGATGGGATTAGTCCCATTATGTTGAGATCCCAACACCTTCTCTTGGTTGAAGAGGAATATTAGTGGGAGGCAGACATCTAGTTAGGCCAACAAACATTCAGGGTTAATCACTGTACTTACTCACAATTTTTGTTTATTTATGCTTGCATACACAACCACAATGACATGAAATCTACCATGATGATTTCATAAACCATATTGCAGCAACCAAATGCCAAAAAAATAAGCAAACAAACACACCACACAAACTAATTAACCCAACTCAGTTCATGACGCTGAGTGAGCCTTAAAATTTACTAATTTACACTAAGTACAAATGACTCTGCAGTCTTTGAGGACATAAGTCCCTGACTGCTTCAACTATGGGAAGTACTTGGGCTCTACCTAGAAACGCATTGTGAGGAGTACCACAGGAACCCCAAAGTAGCTAGCCGCTGAGAGAATTGCCAAGTGAAATGGGCAACAACCCCTTCTGATTGAGTAGAAACACCTGTGAGGAACAAGCCAAGCGATGTCTTCTGGCAGTCTTGGTGGCCAAGAGACCACCTTCAGCCAATAGGAAGCCACTAAAACTGGGGTCCAAATCTCATTACCACCAATTTCACACATAAAATCAAACACAATTGATCCTGCATGCTCTTCCTCATGCCTGAGAGGAGAACCACCACCATTCAGAACACTCGATTGACACTGTCGAAGCCGTTCTCGATGATCTCCCACACCATTAGAGGGCCACACAGCCTCTGATTCTAACTTAGACCCATATCATTCTAAACTATACCTCCACACTGCACCATCAAGCCCCATGGCTAGTGCAAACCTGGATCCATTTTTCGGCCTAACCTTAGAAAGTGGACCCATGTCCACATCACAACCTGTCACCCACAACTTGGAAAGTGGCCCAAGCACAGTCATGTAGACTATCATTAGCCAACTTCCACCACCTACAGTGACCAGCCAACCTGGCCCACTTGCAACACACGAGGGAAGTTGCCCCTCCACATAGACTGTCCCTCCTGCCACACAGGGGGGCAGTGGACTGTCCACTTACATTGGCCCTATGGTCATACATGAGGGCAATGCCCCCGCCACTCATACTATCCCACCCAAAACACTTGGGGGAATTGGCCCATCCGCAATGGTTCCACTGCAAGCACCCCCAGCCGTGCAGATGCATTATGCACCTGTAAACCCAACCCCCATCGCAGCCCCATCCCACATCAACTTGGGGTTGAATCTACCCTTCATGGCTTGTCTCAACTTGATTGATTTGGCTAGATTAACGAATGACCCCATCCACCTCCAAGATTTCTAGCCACCCATGCCAACTAAGTTGCCATCAGACATCCCCAAGTTTGAAGGAAAAGCAGGGGAATGTCCCCAAAACCACATAATGACATTCCATATATGGTGCTCATCTAATAGCATCGGAGACGACTCCATCAGGCTAAGGCTATTCCAACGCACCCTTATAGGTGTCGTGGCCAAATGGTACATTGAGCTGCCACAAGCCAAGTACCCGAACTTCAACTCCCTAGCCTTCATGTTCCTATAGTATTTCCAACTCCCTGTCAGATATGATGAGGGGTTGGAGATCCTGCTATCCTGCTGTCAAAGCACTACCACTCACATAACTAACCATATCCATGAGTGGCGGCGACGTCGTAGTCTATGCAAAATCCAACTAGACGACAGGATCTTCTTGGATTGGTTCCTTAAGAATTTACTCCCACCCATCGCAAAGGACATCACATCCAAACATCCCTAATCCAAAGAAGAGGTCATACTGAAGGCCCAACAATTTTACCTTATCTATGCTCAGTCTAGATACCTGTAGATCATGATTCCAGATGCTCCTCATCTGAGTACCTCATACTGTGACACATTGGGGGTATCCCACACTGCAGACGACATCATAGGGTCAGTATCCCAATAGCCACAACCTTGACCAACACCATCAGCTGTTACACCACAACCAAGTAACACTGCTAGTATTGCTCACCAAAACCATGCTTCGAACTATGCTAGAATGATGTCCCAGTCCGGAGCAACAACTTCCTATGCACAACCTGTGCCGCCGCAGTAGGTTTAGGCCATGGTTTGGCCAACACAGTAGTATGTGGGGAAAATTCCCACATTTGTGGCACCACCACCCCCACAAATCTACAATGCACCACCAGTGCAACCAATGCAATCCCCGGCACCCACTCCACCTGCTCTGTTGGGACAAGTGTTCGCACAGCAAAACTATCCCAACCATCCTGCCCCCAACAATCAGCAAGGGCAAGCTAGGAATAGCCAGCCCTGCAACCAAGGCAATAACCAACCGCAGGGAGGTGGTCAACAACTGAACCCTCCCAACAATGTTGCGGCTAACCGACCAGCCCAAAACCCCCCATGAAAAAATGCACCAAGATGCAAGACCCAGTTGCACACAAACCAACCATGGACACTCTGTGATGTTTATGGGAATTACACATTTGAGTGCCCCCTCATGGCTCGCGCTAAGCAGGCCATTCAAAACGAGGCCCAACAGGCTGCCAATGCTGCCAATCAAGCCCAACCCAACCAGTCACCACAAGGACCTCCCCCCATGGTGCTTCAAAACCCGCTACCAGTCCAAGGATTGGTGGAAACCGTTCCCCCTCCACAGGCCAATCCCAATGCTTCGGGGACACCTCCCATGGCCAAAACATGTGTTCACCACCTGCTAGCCATGACAACTAAAGAGGTCAACTTGCAAACCAGACGGAATCAGTACGGCACCACCACCAAACCTACTGAATCATTAGTAGCGTCCATGTCTAAGACAGTCAACCTACCTCTTCAGTTACCCGCCTTCCCACACCCCCCCATACGTAGAGTGGCCAACAATGCCACAGCTAGAGTTGCAGTCAGCTATAGCATTTTGGATGATTTGGCCCAAATGCCAACTACCATGTCCCCTCTTGAGGTACTCAAAACATGCCCAATGCAGCAGAAAGCCTTGCTAGCCACCCTAGGGGTAGTAGACCCCTACGAATCCAATTTAAGCACCTTTGGAACAGAGAACAGAGAACCGTGCATGCCCTCAACCATCGCCTTCCAAATCCTAGTGTCCATCCAGAATTTGGTTGTGCATCGGTGCATAGTGGATGAGGGGGCATCCACGTGTGCTATGTCTACCTTGGTTTGGCAGAAACTTGGATCACCAAATCTTCAACTGTCTTCCACAACTCTGCGGGCTTATGATGGGCATCCCACTAAATCCCAATTAATCCTCCCACATGTCCCCATCCCATTAGTCAGGAAGACAGTCTTGATTGACATTGAAGTCGTCAATGCTCAACCGGACTACAACCTCCTCCTCGGAAGAAGTTACATGTATGCCATGCGAGCAGTCGCATCAACTGTCTATCATCTCATGATGTTCCCCCATGAAGGGAAGATTGTAATGGTTGACCAGCTCACCTAACATGATCCCGCAAGGGTTAACAACACCTATCAATGTTATCCCTACCTCACCACCATGTCGTCCCTACAATTAACACTATGGTTGAAAACACACCATCCTCCCCACCGTTGAATGTGGGCCCTGGGTTGTTTACTGATCCCACCATGACGGATCCTTTCCCATTAGTGTCACCACTACTGACACAAAACAAAACTGCGGACTTGTGCATGGTCTCATCTAGCACTGCTGCACCCAAACAACAACCGTAGCTGCAACCCCAAACCCAACCACAACATCATCCATAGCTGCAACATCAACAACAGTCGCAATGTCACCCACAGCAGTAGCATTACGCGCAGCCACAACCACAACCTCACCCCCACATGCAACCAGCATGGAGTTATCTGGGCTCATCTCCAGTCCATATGATTCCCTTCCTCTTTCCCCCACCTGGTGTCATGAGCAAGCTGGTCATGGCCACCTTAAGCTTGCCCAACTTTATGTTGGGCATCCCGATGTGGTATCTTGATCCACCAGCTCAACCAGTAATTCCCTAGGTTGTTTTAACCCTGGTGCAACCTATCGCAGTCAAGTCTTTCCCTCCACCCGGTCCACACAAGCCAACCACTGTACCTACACCCACATCGCCCCAACCCAAAAGGGCTAGGGGCAAGAACACCAAAGCCACCACAGAACCACAAAAAGTCCCTCCTTGTGTCATCTATGAACAATAGGGCCATCCAACTCAGAATTTCCCTAAAATCCCAGTGATCCGTGCGCATCTTGATGCCATGGATATGAACGAAAACATCCGCGTGGTTGAACTCCCAACTGCGCTAGCAAGTCAGGAACAAGGCATTGAGGACAAACCATGCTTGTGCCCTTTACGGCTTGTATGGACATTACTCCCACCATTTCCAAGACCTGCCCAAGTTTCAAATGGCTCTCACTGACCTCTTTCACCATTCCCTTGAGTCTAAGATCACCTTGATCAAATAAGTTCACCCCCCACCGCCTTCTTCAGACACCTGTCCATTTACATGATTTCTAGTTCCACCGACCCGCTCATCTCTTCCTCCATCGACAGTCTATCAGACCTATCTATTCGTTGCTTTAGAAATGATGAGGAGATATTAGAAGCTCTGACCACCCCAGAATACCCATGGGATGACATGCACCATCGCTCGTTCTTCCTCCCAGAAGAAGTTGTATCACAGTTTGACCAGTTTTCTGTGGAGACCAAAGATTTCATCCATGGGAAGTTTGATTGGTTCAAGAACCCAATCCCAGCACTTGATGCCTTCGAAGAAGGGAATATGGAGAACATTTCACCAACCATTAAAATCGACATCTCAACCAACTCTGAGATCGTTGAAGAAATCATGATGGGGGCATCTTGCTCCCCTAAAGAGGTCAATGCCTACAAAGCTCTCTTCCAAGAATTCCATGACATCTTCTCCTGGTCTTACACCAAAATTCTTGGCCTAGATCCATCCATCATGGAACACCACATCGACACATGGCCCAATGTGGCACCCGTATGCCAAAATCAACAGCCAATCCATCCATCCAAAGTGGCCACTGTGAAAGCTGAGATAGAGAAGTTGCGCACAGCTGGCTTCATTTATCCCATTGCATACACCACTTGAGTTTCTAATCATGTTCCCATGAATAAAAAATATGGTACCATTCGCGTTTGCACAGACTTCCATGACCTCAACGAGGTGTGTCCCAAAGACAACTTCCCCACACCTTTCATCGATCAGATCATCGATGCATGCACTGGACATGAAGCCTTTTCCTTCATGGATGTTTTTTCTGGATATAACCAAATCCAAATCCAGAAATAAGACCGTTATAAGACATCATTCACAACCCCATGGGGCACATTCACATATCGAGTCATGCCCTTTGGCCTAAAAAATGCTCGAGCCACCTTCCAGTGTGCCATGACACACTGCTTTCGTGACCTTGTTCACATTATGTTGGTTTGTTTCAACAACCTCATCGCGTGGTTGCAGAAGAAAACACAACACATAAATGACTTGCAACAAGTCTTCATACGATGTCGCTAGTATGGAATCCACTTGAACCCATTCAAGTGTGTTTTCTGTGTCCCCAAGGGACGACTACAAGGATTCATCGTGTCACACAAAGGAATGACCGCTGATCCTTGGAAATTCCAAATGACTTTCCCTCTAACGTCACCCCTTTGAGTGACAACATTACAACTTGTATTATAGTTTTTCCATTTTTTCTTTTACACATTTTTCAAAATTGAGTCTTATGTATTGTTTCCTCTCATTTCTTCAGATGGAGCACACCTTAAACTGGTATATGGGATTCGCAGATAGAGCAAGAAGATGGTCTCCGAACCTCACCTCGGCTGCATGGGTCATCTACTCCCCATCGCACGAGTTGATCCACATCAACGGAATATGTGTGGGCACCGTAACCAACAACCAAGCTAAATATGATGGTGTCAATGGCCTCTTGGCTGGTACTCTTCAGTTAGGCATTCACCTTCTCGATGTATTCTTAGACACCCAGCTGCTTGTTTCTCAATTGAACAACCACTATCGAGTACGTGATCCCTGCCTCTTTAGAAAGTACCTGGGCACTAAACAGATGATTAGAACATTTGAATCCATCACATTCACACATGTTCCCAGAAACCTCAATAGTGTCGCAGATCAAATGGCTAACGATATTCTAAATTGGCATATCCACAACCGCATATAGGAAACATACAACCATAACATCATGCATAACTATGTCCAAAAATGCACACACAAGTGTAATAATACATCACATAGACATTTGCATTCCACATCATCATAAAAATACTCACATAATAAAAGTGCATCCACGTGCGTCAAAAATATATATAGATAAATAGATAAGTTGCATGTCCAATACAAAATGAGAAGCCACATATGCTTTCTCAACATGATATACATAAGCAACACAAAAACCCCTAAGTGCACCAACACACTAGGGATAGCCCCACTAGGCTACTAATTCGACATAGACCCTTCATCGGACTTGGTATCATCATCTTCCGAAGAGGACTCATCCTCTGCAAGAAGACCACCACTCGTCATCTAGTGAAAATGCTCGCAAGCCACCGCCATCTTCCTCATCATACCAGTCAACTCTAGAGGAAGGTTGTGAATAGCGGCAATCATTTTAGTACTCAGGTGCTGCCAGCCAACATCTGACATGCCAGTAGCAAGCTCCTCCATATATGACACCAATCCATCCATATCCAACTGTCATCTACGGGAGCTCTCGGCAGGAACCGCCACAGGAGGTGCGGTGACAATCCGCCTCCGATGCCCAGGCAGAGGGTGAGGGCCAACATATGCACATACAAACAAGGACAACATCAGTCCACATATATCAATATGAAAACCACTAACCAAATCAACTATACTATGCATAAAGATGAACATAAAAACATCAAGCATACATACTAGCTGGTCCCCATGCCTGACTAAGAAGTTGGGGCATCTCAGGGTCCCCGTGGTAATCCATACTTACATACGGGTACTCCTTGATCACCACAGGAAGCTGGAGCCACTGCTCCAATAACTCCTCTGTAAAGAAGTGGCCCACTCTGCCACCACCCTCACAAATCATCATCTAGCACCACCTATACATCCTCGGCTCCCGCAGACCACTTTCCTACACAACCCGATGAGGGCGAAGTGTAGGTACTTTCTCAAAGAAGAAAGCACACAGGAAGGAGCCAAAGAAAAAACCAATGCCAGTAGTCTTCGACTTGTTCAGCTGATGCCAAACAGCCTGCAGATACATCTAGCCCCATGCATAATATGTTCCACCTATGGCAAGCTCTACTAGCTACAACTGACCACCATAAATATTGTGGCTCGCTGTGGAACCCAAGATACGCTGCAGTAAAGTCCCCACCACCCGTGTGGACAACTCCTCGATGTCACACATCAGGATGTAGGAGTCATGCACATACACCGTAGCATAACAGTGCCGATCACATAGATCCTCCAATGTCTCCCCCTGAGACAGCATTGGTACCAGGTCACCAACCACTCCTAATATGGGGAGCCCAGTAATGAAGTACACATCCTCCAGCATAATCTCAATGCGCTGGCATTGGAAGAGGAACACCTCCTCGGCAACATCCTAGAAATCTATGAGTGTTTGCATCCGCAAATGCAAACTCTGCATAAGTGGTATCCTCATAAAATTAAGCAACCCATAGCGGGTTACTGTATCTCTAACACCCCCATCACACAAGGATGCATCTCTGACACTCTTGCAGTCTCTCTCCCTCCATTTGATCTCCACCATCCTACACAAGAAAAAACCCTGATGTAAGCCACTACCACCATCAAAAAATCACCCAAAAGAGGCTAGGGCGCACCTGTTTGGGAAAAAGGAGTGCCCAGGGTGCTCATAATTGCCCCACAGGTGCACCTAAGGTGCACCTTTTCCTTCAAAATGTGCGACCTAGCCCCCATGAAACCCCAAAATTCTCATCGGGGGCCTCTAGGTGACCAAATCCAGCAAATAAACCATCAAAATGATGAGATTCAGGGAGATCTTTTACTTGCAAGTCATGGCATGTGAAACTGTCAGTCGGATCAAGAGAAATCAGCAAATGAAGAATTAGGGCCCACCTCTCCAACTCCACAATGAACTGTGACAATGACACTCCACCATGTGGACCCCCCCCCCTTTTATAGGCCCCCTTTGACCTAATTTCTTCTAATTGACATAACAAGACCATACGGACTCCGTTTGAGACGTCGTTTGCGCCATTGGTTTCATAATTCTGCCCTCTATCTCCTTATGAGACCATCATTTCATGTTTAATAAACCAATTTTGGGACCATTTCCCACAAGTCACCTTGATTTACGAGCCATGACATGACGATGCAAGTGTCTACGGACCTGTATTTGTATCACACCTCCTGATTGCAACTCATGCAAGTTTTCAGGCCACCACCCGTTAAGGAATGTAATTTTACTTTTATTTTTGTATTTAAAGTTATCTTTTCCACCTCACCTTATGCGGACCTATGGACCACTGTCCACAAAATTATTTCTTCTTCTTGCACGTATTTGGCATATAAGTTCCCCCGGACTTGTACTTACATCAGATGTAGTCAAGTCCATAGACCACAACACACACACACACACACTCCTTACCTCTGTCCGAGAGCCACTTCGGTTTGCGTGCCTCTGTCCCACCGACTTGAGCCTCTATCGCAATCTATCCCGTGCATGTATTGGTATGTTTGAGAGCCTTCAGCTCCGTCCATACTGTGCGGATGACCTTTGGACCTCTATCCACCCTCCTGACATGGGGAATTGCATGTGCCATCACAATCGGTTGACCACTTTGGAGTTTCGTTTAAGCTCTTTTCTAACTCCTTAAAACAATGAAAATATTGTCGAGTGCAGCTGCTTCCTTTCCTGCTCATTAAAGTATAGGAAATGGCATATACATCGTCTCGTTTACCTCCTTTTGCAGACCATGTAGACCATCAATTGAAAAGGACCTCCTTGGCATACTCAAGCCAAGTCTGTACCCCTCTGCATACTTTTATGCTTTCTTGGGCAGAGAGGCTGCACTTTACGAAAAATCCCGCCACAGGTTGTTGTTAAGCTCTTTTCCAGCTGTCTCAACACAAAAAGATTGCCGAGCAAACTTGGTTTCATTCATGCTCGTAAAAGTATATGAATGACCATCCAGTCAGTACAGGTTTAACCTTTTCCATCCTGATTGGACAACCAAGAGTAAAGAAGTCTCTCATCCCCTACAGGATGGGTGAGCTCTCCTATGTATACTTTATCCTTTTTTGGGCACATGAGACTACCAACGAAAAATATCCCCCACTAGAGTCTTCTTCGTGCTTTTAGACTCTCTAAAAGTGAAAGCACCATCAAGCATTTAGGTTCTTGGGCTCACCAAAAATCCACGATATTGTACCATAACGGTGTCCCTAGACACCTCCCCACAACAAACAGTTTGGCAGCATTCCCCCATTGGGTCACCTTTGTTCAGAGTACTCTGCAATGTGTCTTTTTTGGATCCCACCAATATCAAAAGAGCCTACCTCCTCCAAGTATTTCCCATCTGCAACGACATCCCCGGTATTACAACTATGATCCCCATTCCCATGAGTTAGTTTCATTTGCTTCCTGGTCTACCATGCTGTCATACTCTAAACAAAGGAAGTTTGAGTCTCCCACACTCCCCCTACCCCTATTCAATTCTTTCCCTTCCCCCCCCCCCCCCCCCGCCAATTCAATGAGTCAATCTGCATATTGCTTCACACCTTTTAGTTATCTCCCTCGTCCTGCTGGTCAAGGAAACATCATTTCCTTGACTAGGGGCAGGTCTCCCTCTATCGACGCCAACACACATATTCCAGAGGATAGACCCAGAGGTCCCTGTACCTTGGTTTCATTAACATTATTGATGAGTTCCTTGGACCACTTGAGAGGAGTCCTTAGTGCCTCTCGGGATGGTTGTTTCTCACATGCTCGACTTCAACTCCATCATCGCACCATTGAGATTCATGGAGGGTTTGTTCCACATAGTACTTCGTCGAAGACCTCGGATGTCACCCAACTCTAACACATTGGTGAGTCCACTCAAGGGACCTGAACAGGTTATGTCCCTTGTGATTTCCAGGTTGCGTTGGAGATAGTGATCTGAACCCCCAACAGTGCTTCAATATACCTTTATGATTGATGCAACATACTTGTACCACAAAGACTCTGACTCTCAATCAGCAAGTCCACACAGCTATGTACCGTTCCAGATCCAGTAGATAGTCAATCATGAAGATATAGAATTCCATGAGAATGCCATGGGTCTAATGTACTAGATTAGTATTGTATTTCAGCCTCACATGGAGGCAACCATTATTGTACCATCAATTGTATATGATCGACTCTTGTATTTTAGAGCATAGATCAAATTATTCTTTTGACATCATCACAAGCATGGGGATGCCCGCCTCGTCCATATACATGTCACACATTTATTGTATCTCACCCATTTATGGGAACCATATTAATACAAACACCAAAATCCACCATGCCCCAGCCCCGGAAGCACCACCTCTACACAGCAAAATCCTATGATGTCCGTCGACCATACGTTGAGCTCCTGTCCTCACACATCAAGGGGCAATCTGTTAACCCAAAAATCCTCCACTAAGCTTTCAATGGCCTACACCACCCAAGGACACCATCTCACGACCCTCATATCCCTCCATTAGACCCCCACACCCTCAAAATAGCCTAAGGATGAAGAAAAAGAGCTAAAAACCCCCAAAAAGGAGCCCAAAATAGCCTCCTAGGAGCTAAAGCCCTCAAAAAGGGGCTAAAACCCTAAAAGGGGCTAAAGTTAGGGAAGAAGGGGCTAAAATCCCAAAAAAAGGGGCTAAATCCCTGACCAAGGGCTTAAATCCATAAAACCCCTTGGAAAAGCTATAAAAGGAGGGTGGGGGGTCACTCTCAAAACACTTCTTCCATTGCCTATTGTTATACTGCCTGTGGATCCTTTGAGACCTTTCCCTCTCAAACCACCCACACTCCCTCTCCTCCATCTCCGTCCCCATTGAGCCATTGCTCCCCAACCAAGAGAGGTGCTTCCACAAGCTTGGGCATGGTGGCCCATTTCCACCAGAGAAGGTATACCATGTTTTATTTCTATTTCTTAGTTTTTTAATATGCTTTGCTTTCTAACCCTTGTCCCCATTTTCAGGTTTTTTTTTAACATTGTTTTGCAGGTTTTATCATAGCTTAGGATTTGTTTGCAGGTTTTGAAGGCGGAACCCTAACCCGTGTTTGTAGAGGGGTTCATCAACATTGCTTCTATTTCTTTCTGTCATTAGCTTAGCCTTAGTTTAGTTTACTATTCTGTCATTTCCGTTTCTGTTTTATTTTCCGCATTTCCACCCATGCAGGAACCTATCCTTCTGTCCTATAGACAGAAGGAAGCCATTCCTTCCCCTGTAGCAGGGAGAAATCCTGTCTACACCTAGGATATGCACATGCATGAAACAAAATGAATAGGGTTGAACATGAATCACAAGTAGAAGTTCACATGTACATAAATAACAAGGAAACCCAACTAAGGTTTATATGACCTCTTTAGGTTTATATCATTAGATTGGTTTTATGACCTATTTACAAGTTATGAGATGGAACTAGGGTTTTATGACCTCTTTACAAGTTATGCGATGGAACTAGAAACACATGTACATGTACAAATTGAAAACCAACTAGGGTTTTGTGAACTACAAATTGCATGTTATAACTAAGGTCGAGAAGTTGTGAGATGGAACTAGTGTTTTATTACCATATGCCTATGATATGCACATACATGAAAAAAAATGAATAGGGAAAAATTAAGATACTTATGTGAACAATTTAGTCCCAATGTCAATTGACA
The DNA here is from genome assembly GCA_001517045.1 of Pseudotsuga menziesii. Lineage (NCBI taxonomy): Eukaryota > Viridiplantae > Streptophyta > Pinopsida > Pinales > Pinaceae > Pseudotsuga > Pseudotsuga menziesii. Next base: position 59,192 of record LPNX010056109.1, read on the forward strand.
GCATCAGTATAGAGTGCAGATTTGTATGTGTTTTGTAGCAAGTTTCAAGCACCAATGTATGATATTCGATGGACTTATGTTTTACCCATTATGTTCAATCAGTGTACCTTCATAATAAGCAATACGAATTTTAACAAAATTCATATTTTGTTCAAAAAGCAATAGCAAATAAATGATTTAAACTCGGAACTTGTAGTTTGAGGTAAAGATGGTAGGGTAAGGTTCTAGGGTAATCTAGGATGGTGTACATGGTATGGTTATGATGTTATGATGTTAGTGTATGGCATGATGTTAGTATGGTATGGTATGTTAGTATGGTATGGTATGGTATGATGTTATGATGTTATGATGTTTGTGTTATGGTGTTATGATCTTAGTGTATGGAATTTAGGTGGTTTATGGTATGGTTATGATATAACTAGGGTTTCATGAACTCTTTAGGCTTAGATCATTAGATTGGTTCAATGTCATTTAAGTAGAAACCAAAAGGCTATATACCTAGTCTATGCACATAGATGAAACAAAATGAATAGGGTTGAACATGGATCACAAGTGGAAGTTCACATGCATGCATGACATAGAAGTAGAAACACATGTGTGATGCTATGATGTTACTGGTATGGCTATGATGTTATGATGTTAGTGTTATGATTTTATGATGTTAGTGTATGGAATTTTGGTAGTCTATGGTATGGTTATGATGTTAAAAATTCGATGATATCCCTACATGGGTTGTTAATTGAACCATGATCTTGGTATTTCATTAAGGATGTATTTATGAACTTATATATCTTTCTGATTTTCATAGATACAATTCATTTTTCTTGGTATTGTATGAAGTTTTGATTATCTTTGTAGGATGTCCTGAACAATTTATGATGTGGTGTCTAGTGATTATCTTCCATGGCTTACTTAATGGTTACTTGATCTTAGTTGGATGGAACATAAACTATTCCTTGAAGTATTGGAAATATTTGAATAATTATTAGGATATGTCATGATAAGGCCTATAATATCATAATATCACATAGGTGAACCACACATTATCATTTAATTAAAAAATACTTAATGAAAAGAATAGGTAAACATATCTAAAAGGAATATAATAAATATCATGTTCCAAAATCAAGTCAACCATATATATAAATTTGAACCTTGATTTATATTATATACATACAAATAATGTTTTAAAAATTGGCATGCCACATGGCCATAATACAAAATAGTGGATCAAAATATACGTCTGTGTGTATACAAACAAAATGTTACATGTATGTATCCCCCCTATACATTAATTCTATTTATTCCCCTTTTCACTGCCACTGTCAAAGTCTTGTGAGAATTCTATCTTTCTTTTCCGGCTGCTCAGTAGTGATCCCCAATGCTGAACAAGAGGGGCAGATCTCATTTGCAGAGATTGCAGACAAACTAAAATTTGTAATTTAGTTTACCAACCTATAAAAATTCTATGTACATTTGTTCAAATTCTAGACCAATATAACATTTTTACTTACCTTACGTGAGTAAGTTATGGTGGGTTGTGGTGTAAACGACAGTGCCTCACTAGCAATGACCCCAATTGGGTGCTCTTCAAGAACCACTTGCTCACTATCAAGCTACATAAAATAAATAGATATATATGTCAATGTCAACAAATCAATGGGTGCACGAAAAACATACTTGAATGTACAAATAAAGCTATACTACATGGAGGGAAAATGACTTTTTCAAAGAAAACAAGACATACATGTAACTTGGCGGGGGGGAAGAAGTGGGTGAGTGATGACCTTGATCAGGTTCTCTTCAAGCACCACTTTCTATTGGGCCAAGAAGAGTGCACAAGGAAGAATGAAATGCACAAGCAAGAGAGGAAAAGTGCATGCATGACAAGGGAAAAGAAGGTCAAGAAGGAAAAAAATGAACCGGCGCAGAAAGATAAAACATGTGTGTGGTGGAGAAAGGCAGGAAAGGAAGCGCAGAGCAGAGAAAGCTGCGATGAGGAAAGAAGATCCGATTCGGTGGAAGATTTCCATAGAAGAGTTAATGCTGAATAGGAGGAATTCAAGGAAGACTGCAGAAGGAAGAACCAACAGAAGGTAGAAGGATGATTTTGCGACTAGTTATGGCTGATAGAGATGAGTTGAAGGACGTTTTCATGGCTAGTTAAGGCTATGGTTAACGCATGCAGGAATTTGGCAGCTAGGTATGGGCTGGAATTTTATGTAACAGAGATATTTTGTAACCATATTAAGTCTTTAATAAATGAGTAGTACTCATTCAGCCCTATGTAGTCTTGTAAAGGTTATAAATAGAAGGAACCCGCTCTGTATAAGGGTTAGATAATATTGGCTCAGTTGGTTAGATTAGATTTGGTTAGCTTTAGTAGTTGACACAGAGAAGAGTCTAGTAGAAGGAGAAGGTTGTTGAGTCACAGATATTATAGCTGTGTGCACATACCGCTAGTAAAGTAGAATAGTCGATCTAGGTTGTGCGTGGATCAGTAGGAGTAGATAGAAGAAATAAACCAGAGAGCATGACAGCAAGAATATTGAGTCAGAAAGACATATCTTAAGAATAGCTAGCAAGTTACAGGCTACAAGGTGCTAGCTATATTTCTCATACTAGATGAAGAGCACCTTGGTGGTTTTTCCTAGATGGGTTTCTACGTTAATTTCCTGTGTTGAATGATTGAATAACGACAAATGTTTATGTGAATTTTGAATATTTTCTTAGTGTGTATTGATCCAAGTTCCTGTTGAATGTATGTCGCAATATATTTAATGAATGGATGAATGTTAAGGCATTATTGACATGTTATGTATGATTTCATGGTTAAAGCTTCTAAGTTAAGGTATAAGTCACGCACAGTTTGTAGAGTGTAAGAAATTGGTTGCGTCACATTGTTACTCTAGTCATTAAGGTTTAAGGGCATTGTCGTGTTGTGTGGGTGACCTATGGCACGTCGTTGTGCCACTATCATAGAGTGGAAGAATCCATCCCATCGTATTTGTTGAGCGCCTTGGTCACGCGCCAAGGGACTATAATCCCTCGCCAACTATGGAAACATGATTATGGAAGTTACCCATTAAGATATCTCAGATGAGACTGCCTCTTCTTCGCAGGCGTTGCTGACCGATATTGCTCTGTCGAGTCGATGTCTTGTGGTGTCCTGTTGGTATTGTGTTGATTTAACCACGGGTTGAGATAAGAAGGTAGGTTAGGCCAAAAAATGGTTCTTTTCCAAGTTGTTAACTATTTGAGTCGAGGGAAATGTTGCGGCATCTAACGAAGAATGAGATAGAGGACTGGATGGAGTCTAAGATGCTAGCATTTGCGCAAGGATATCAGTTGAGTGCAAAGAACTAGGTAGAAGAATACATCTATTCATGAGATATTCTTTGTAGAGTTTCTTGTTGTATTGCAAGAGTGTTTGTCAATATTGGAAACAAGGAAGAAAAATTTCTAGAGAAGAGAAATAGTCAAGTGGAATGATCAGCTGGTGCATGAAGTAACCAGTGTAAGTAACACCATTTCTAGAGCTGTTAATTTTTGGGTTGACAGTATTTTGCAAGGATATATTACTGAGTTTGTAGTAGAGGCTATAACCTCATATAGTGAGGCTGAAATAATTTTTTCCAAGGACCTCAAAGAAGATACTTGTTGTCTATCAGTACATGGATCAAGATGCTCGTTTATGAGAAGGGTATCTTGCAGTTGAGTAGTTGAGTCGCATACACCAGAGGAAGGATATGTCGTAGACGTCCTATCAAGAAAATGGGAAATGTTGAGTTGACATGTTCCTAGGAAATATAGAACCTCAACTAGAAGTTGGATTCTTAAGGAGTGGAAGGAGATTCAGATTAGGGAAAAGAAAAAATATAGAGGAAGTTCAACGACCTCCTAGCCTGTTCAAGGAGAGTGAGAATGAACTTTAGTCGTAGGTAGATGAAGGGTATTTCGATGAAGAGGAGGACTATAGCCTGATATCGAAAGGAGAAGAAGACTCTGAAGAGACTATCGAGTCACCAAGTTCAGGATGCCACTACATCACACCAGGAGTATCACCAGAAGTAAGATATAGAGCCTCATCTCTTGAAATAATTCTCAATACTGATAGTGCTAGTATTGCGACTAGTGCACAAGAGAAAAAACCTCCACTAAATCAGTCATCAAATAACCCCGACGCCAATGCAATGGCTGGGGCAGATATTTAGTTACCTACATTCAATGGTAATGGATCAGAAGATATAGAGCAACATTGGTTCATATGTGAAGCTGTTTGGATGGTTCGCTTAGTTCAGAACATGGACTTGGAGAAAGAGCAGATGGTCATGAATCTAAGGGGTCATGTGCTTCACTGGTTTATGAAGTTCTGTGTAGTGCCACCAGGAACACCACAGAAGACCATTGATGAGATATGAGCTGTAATGATATCTGAGTTCAGAAAACCTAAATCTGAGTCGCAGTGTATCACTAAGATCATGGAAATCAAACAAGCATTGGCAGAGTCAGTATGGGACTTTGACCAATGGTTCAAGAATTTGATGACTAAGGTAAGTTTCTAGATGTCGGATGTACAACATAAAGAGTGGTTTATTGCTACGCTACTACCACACATCCAAGGCCCATTAATGCAAAAAACAATCGAGTCATAGACGGAAGTGCTAGAGTTGGCGATGAAGCTATAGGCCTCACCAATTGGCAATGGTTCCGTAGGAGTGGTGCATATTCAGTCACAGTTGGCTCCCCCGACGATACAACTGTAGGCCATAAAGAAGGGTAAGGAATCCCATGAATACTTATGTTGCACAAAATGAAGAATGGATGGACACACCAATGATAATTGTCCGACCTTCATGAATTACGTTTCATCCGATGCACCAAACCCATTAAGCTCCCATGGACTAACCTGGTGTCGCATATGTCACACTAGAGGACATCATGACAAGGACTATTTATACTTGTAAAATATTGTAACCACTCCTACAAACTTGTTCTATAAATTTTGCAAGTAAGTAGGGCATGAAGAGAAGGATTGCAGAGCCTACCAGCTCCTGAAGGAAAATACGGTCGACACATAATTAATGAAGAATGAGGGTCAGACTTAGGTTGAACTGGTGCAAGCATCATATCATCCTACATAGTTCCCTCCCAATTAGTACCAAAACCACTATCATCCATAGTATGCACCACAATAACCATCATGACTTGAAGAAAGCACAGATGATCATGACTCTAAGGGGTTGTGCACTTGACTGGTTTCTAAAGTTATGTGTAGTTCCGCCAGGAACACCGTAGAAGACCCTTGATGAGATATGAGTCACAATGATCCCTAAGTTCAAAAAACCTAAATATGAGTTGCAGTGTATCACTGAGATCAAGGAAATCAAAGAAGCATTGGAAGAGTCAGTATGGGACTTTGACCAATGGTTCAAGACTTTGATGGACAAGGTAAGTTTCCAGGTGTCGGATGTACAACATAAATATTGGTTTATTAATGCACTACTACCACACATCCAAGGCCCATTAATGCAACAAAATATCGAGTTGTAGACAAAAATGCTAGAGTTGGTGATGAAGCTAGAGGCCTCGCCAATTGACGATGGTCCTGTAGGAATGGTGTATATTCAATCATAGTTGGCTAACCTAATGATACAACTACAGGACATAAAGAAGGATAAGGAATCCCATGAATACTTATGGTGCATGAAATGCATAATGGATGGACACACCAAAGATAATTGTCCGACCTTCATGAATTACGTTTCATCCGGTGCACCAAACTCATTAAGTGCCCATGGAAAACACTTGTGTCGCATATGTTGGACTAGAGGACATCACGATGAGGACTGTTTATACTTGCAAAAGATTGTAAGCACTCTCACAAACCTTTTGTAAATTATGTAAATCAGTAGGGCATGAAGAGAATGATTGCAGAGCCTACCAACTCCTGAAGGAAAAGACGATCGACACATACTTTATGAAGAATGAGGGGTTGAATCAGGATGAACTGGTGCAAGCATCGTGTCAGCCTACATAGTTTCCTCCTAATCAGTACTAGAACCACTATCAGTCTCAATATGCACCACAACAACCATATGCGCAGCAAAATCACTATCAGCCGCAATATCAGCAGAACCAATACCCCCTGCAGCAACCACACCCTGAAGGAAGGGGTGGCAGAAACCTCAGAGGCAGAGGAGGAGGAGGAGGATTTGGTAGATGAAGAGGTCATGTTACATGCTATAAATGTGGACAACCAGGTCACTATGATAGATATTTCTTGGAACCTGCAAAGTCATGTTCATACTGTAAGGGACAGGACCATAATGTGAAGCAATGTCCATAGTTGATTGCAAAGTGGAAGTCTAGAACCATCACAGGTCATAACCCTACGCATAACACAAACCCAAACCCAAATCCTAACCTGAAAATTCAGATGATTGTTGCTGAGCCAAGATATTTGAATGTTGTTGCCGTAATAGGAGGAGGTGATATGACCAGAGCTAAGCAAGAAATCCTGCAAGAACAGCTGCAACATCAGGTATGATCCGCGACACAGAAAAAGGTACCATTCGATGTCTAGAAACAGAAGCAAGTATTCATGGATTTTTGATGTGATTTTATGGATCTAGAAGAACTATCGACATCATAAGAAGTTAGCGATATGCCTAAACAATTTCTGTAGATATTTCAGAAGAATATTCCACAAAAGGTTAGTCATCTTGAGTCATTTATGTCAAGCTACTTAGCATTAATAAAAGATAAATATGTTATCGCAAAACTACAAGCACTAATAGAAGAAACACTAGTAGGGCTGTAGCTCAAAAAGAAAGTTAACCAGGTCAGTAAGAAATTCAAAACTGGATACGAGCTAAGAATGACTGCGCAGATAGGGGACTATGACATGCAATATATCATTCTAGACTTGGGGTCTGATTTCAATATTTTGACACGACAAACTTAGGAAAGTATGGGAAACCCACACTTGGACTGGTCCCATGTCTAGCTGTGACTTGCAAATTAGGCGAAGGTTCTACCAATTGGTAGGTTCGGTCAATTCCCTATCGACATTGAAGGGTTGTGCATGTTTTTGTGCTTTGAATTCATTAACATTGTTGATGACATGAATCCATATCCCACGTTATTGGGGATAGATTGGGTTATATATAATCAAATCATTATGAACTTCAAGAAAAGGATCCTCTCATTCGAGGATAATGAGATGCAAGTAGTGTCGCCCATTGATCCATTGGAAGGAAAGAGATATGTTGATCTTGTCTACAATGATGGAAAGGGTGACTATCTAGAACAAATCTACAATGCCACTGCCATGCAAGAAGACTATATTAATTTTACAATGGATGGAAACTTGAGTTGGAAGAGTTCTAGCTCCTTCACGTCTGACTTGAGGGAGGCATTGGAGAACTAGAAAAAAATACTACACGAAGTCTCTCTATGAGGAGGTGTGCAAGAGTTACATGGTATGTGCGACGGGTGGAGAATGAGCTACAATATTTTCCCACCTATGAGGGTCTGCCTAACCTTGTGACCTTCCTAACTGAGTTTGAAGGACTTGTAACAGAGTCACAACGCTTATCTGCATTAGACCATGTGCTGAAGGCTAGACCCACTAGATGGTGGGGTACATACAAGCAGTTCATAACAGAATGGACACAATGCAGAAGGTTGATGGAAGTCATATTTGACGAATAAGTTACCACCATGAGCCACAAATACATAGGATTTTCAAGCCCTGTCAAGCACATAAATCAGTGTCGGACCGCATTTGTAGAATACCCATGATAGGAATGGGTCCATCATTTCATTCATACATTGGAAATGACAGATATAACATGGTATGCATCTATGGAGTTGCGACAAGGAACCCAATATTGGGAAGGGATCACTAAGCATTTTAGGAAGACATTTAAATTTGTTGATGAGAAACCTACAGTTGATGTTGAGCTTCAAATGACAAAGGAGAAGATATTTGCTGAAATTCATGTCGAAGAGGCCAATGCTCACCAATGTAGTGCGACCATTTAGCAATGGATGGTTTTCTACAATATAGTTGGAGATCCAGATGATGATCCGACTAAGATAAACATACTAGAATCAGAGGGCACATGCGTAGTTGGAGGAAGTGGAATTTCAAGTGACCAGTTCCTTAAGCCGTTGAAAATCAAGAAAGTAAACATTGGGTCGCTAAAGAACCCAAAGTTCTCCACTATAGGATATTATTGGGACGAAGAGACAGTCGTGAACATCACAGACTTGCTGCACAAGTATCAGGATCTATTCCCTACCAACTTTTTGGAGATGAAGGGGATAGTAGGAGACCTAGGGGAGATGAAAATACCCCTGCAACCAGATGCTAAGCCCAGTAAACAATGTCTGTATAGACTGAATCCAAGATATAAAGAGAAGGTAAAAGTAGAATTGGATCGCATGCTTGACATAGGAATCAGTGAACCTATTGAGGAATCATAGTGGATCATCCCTATAGTGATCCAGGATAATAAAAAATAGTAAAAGTGAGGATCTATGTCGAGCTAACGAAGTTGAACGATGCATGCCTACACAATCCATTCCCAACACCATTTACAGACGAAGTACTTGAAATCGTCAGTGACAAGAGATATATTCATTCACCAATGGCTTCTCTAGCTATCATCAAGTCAGAATCCTAAAGGAGGATCGCGACAAAATGACCTTTGTTACAGAATGGGGATGCTTCCATTATACGGTAATGCCCTTTGGACTCAAGAATGCACCTACTATTTTTTCTAGAATAGTAGTCTCTGCTTTTAAAAATTTTATTCATAAATTCCTTGAGGTCTACTTTGATGATTGGACTGTGTTTGGTCTAGTAAAAGACCACATTGAGAGTCTATTCATGACGCCAGGTTGCTGTCTCCAGTATCATATCGTGCTCAATTCTAAGAAATGTATATTCTACGCACCATTTGGTGTGCCGTTGGGGCACATAGTATGTCACGATGGTATTTTCGTTGAACCAACAAAAGTTGCGATTATCCTCTAGTTACCACAACCTACATCTGCCATGCAACTCAAATTAGTGCTAGGACATACAATATACTACAGGAATTTTATTAGAGGATATGCAAAGATCACTGCACCTATGGAGAAACTACTAAATAAAGATGCAAAGTTTCAATGGACACTTGCTTGCCAGGAAATATTGGACAAACTGAAGAACGAGATGGCCACTATGCCATTATTGGTATTCCCAGACTGGAAGAAGGAGTTCCATGTTCATGTCGACGCATCATCTGTTGCACTCAACATAGTCTTAACACAATCAGGAGAGAGTGTGCTTGAGCACCCTATTGATTTTTCTAGCAAAAAATTGTCAACAACAGAAAAGAACAACACGATGATAGAAATAGAATGCCTCTCTATGGTCTATGTGCTTTAGAAGTTTCGACACTACTCATTGGGTGGACACTTCTAGATGTACATTGATCATTCAACGCTCAAATACCTAGTTAACAAGATAGTGTTGGGGGGGAATATATGTAGATGGCTTCTCCTATTTCAAGAATTTTATTTTGAGGTCATTACTAAACCTGGTCAACTAAATGTTGGGCTAGACCACCTATCGAGGATAGAAAGTGGTGAAGATCCAACCATCCCGGAAGATAATTTTCCTGACACGCAATTGTTTGTGGTCACTATGATGGAAGATCATAACAATGAGTTTAACGCAATAATTCACTTTTTGAGTACAGGCTATGCGCCTCCAAGATTCTCCACTAATCAGAAGAAACACTTCATAGTCAGAGCTGCGGATTTCAAATTAATTTAAGGACACCTCTACAAGTTGGGCGCAGATGAAATATTGCATTGTTGTGTTTTTTATTATGAGCGACCTTGGGTCATGAGTGAAGCACATGCTGGTGTCGCAGGAGGACACTACGCATGAAAGGAAAATGTGTGCAAGATATTGTCGGAAGGATTATGGTGGCCAACCATACACATGGATACTAAAAGCTTCTGTAGGCGCTGTGATATCTTCCAAAGAATAGGGAAACCATCGTGCTGCGATGAGATGTCGCTTGCACCATAGATAACACTACAATCATCTGACAAATGGGATGTTGATTTTGTGGGTCCAATCAGTCCTCCAGGGAAAAGGACTAGCATGGGCTACATTATCACTGTGACAGAATATTTAACCCGATGGGTTGAAGCCGCCTGTTAAATATTGGTCACTAGATTTGGATGCCCGAAAAATCTACTCAGCAACCAAAGTACACATTTTGTTAACAAAATTATTGTTGTGTTCCAGATCCAGCATAAGAAGACAATGCCCTATCATCCTCAGGAAAATGGAACGGTCGAAGCTTTTAATAATATTCTGGAAAATGCATTGACCAAGGTATGCAATGTGCGCCGAAATGACTAGGATCAGAAATTATCAGTTGTGTTATGGGCATATCACACAACTTGCAAGCAATTGACAGGGCACACCCCATTCAGACTTGTATATGGCTAGGAAGCAGTTGTGCCAATGGATTATATCATGCCAATTCTACAGATTGCTGAAATGACAGAGATATTGATGGAGATGTTGTCGAACATAGGTTGTTGCGGCTCGTTTAGATGGAGGAGCAACATTTTCTTATAGGATTTCATCATACTTTCAAGAAGTAGAGACAGAAAGCATGGCATGATCACGATATCCGATTCAAACCATTCAAAGTCAGAGGACTTGTGTTGTTGTATGACAACAAAGTTTTCAAACACCCAGGTAAGCTAAAGACACATTGGCTAGGGCCATATGTGATCGTGCACATCACTGATGCAGGCATAGTAAAACTGTAGAGACTAGATGGAACTTATGTCGCTGGTATGGTGAATGGAATTCACCTGAAACCATACTATGATGGGAATAACATCCCTGGTTAAAATCATGGTACACATGAAAAAAAGAAAAAAGATGTAAACTGTTATGACACACGTCTGCGGTGGAACTAGCTAACAATGCACGGAAAAAGTGTAAAGCGCGGAAAAAGGTGGAAAGTGCAGGAAAAAGTGGACATGAAAGGATGGAAGATATTAAACTGTGAATATCCAAAAAATATTGAGGTTTTTATGACAACTAAGCATCATTAATTTGATGAGATACGAGGAAAGTGATGACATGCTTTTTGGTCCCATTAGTCGTCCTCGACATAACTACCATAACTGTTCTGACAAGTACAAAGCAGTACTCAAGTTGATGAGTTAATGAAGAAATTCATCGGTTGAGAAACCCATGTGATCGATTAGACCTTGAACTCCCATCATATGATGAATGTAGGATGCGTCATCAAGTATAAATACAATATTTCAACATCAAACAATCTTTTACGCACATAGAGAGAGCCAAGAGAAGCAGAGCCAAGAGTTTGCAGAGCCGAAGCCTGTCATAAAGTAAGACGATAGCCATGGTAATAGAGATCTCTAGTGTAAGTGAGCTATCCAATGTGACTATTAATCCAGGCTATCCAATTGAGGAAAGTAACACCCAAAACATTTACAAAAATTTAAATTTTTCTGTGTGAAAATTTAATGCTAAGTCATAGCCTAAAAATGTTAGTTTTACAACTATCTTTAGATAGATTTCAATATACAACAATAAGAGAAACTTAGTAGTTAATATTATTGACTAATTGTAACTAGATACTACAAAATTACTTACTAACTAAAAAAACATCTGCTACTAACAACATTCATTCTATTGTTGATTTTATTTCAGTATTGAAAGTTAAAGAGTTAGAGACTTAATGAATTTAGATAGATTGTTTAATTTACAGCAAGTACATGATTATGATAGTTGTTTTCTTGTCTTACTAAAGGAGCTTGAGGTCAACCTGAGGCTTACTTAGCTTTTTCAAGCTAATGCATATTCGATGCTTTTACAGGTCTTTACAGGTAAAATTTTACTTCCAGGTTACGAGGTGTAAAATTTAAAGTTCAGAAGACTAAAAAGGGGTAAGTTAGGAAATAAGGTCCTAAAACTTATTTTCATTCTATACTATCGAAAATGCAATAAATTCCCAGTACCATAACCAAGACTATTTATCTTGATAGCAGAATAGATTTTCTAGCGTGCCTATCTATTTTAATAAATAGGTTATAAGTTTGATGGAGTGTAATTATCATCTTTCTCTTGGTTGTTGAAGGTACTATAAACCTTATTACTTTCCATATATTTTATAACTATGAACATTATTCTTGCTAAGACCTAGAACTTCCTAAGTTCTAATATTATCATCACTATTTTTGTTTAGGAGTTATATACTAACTATAACTAAAACAAACCTAGTCTATGCATAAATACATTTGATGCATAACATATATGTACTAACATGAACATATATTTTTACAATGCATATCATATATGCTAACCTAAGCATATATAAATTCAAAGCATATCAAATGAACTAAACTATGCGTATTCGATGCATGAAATATAATTTTTAACATAGATAAAACCTTAATATGCATACATAAAAACTATTACTATAAACAAGATATAACATGCATGTAAAACTTGTTTAATCATTAACTCATGTAATGGTATTAATATACATTCTTTGCATGGTTTATCACGTCGGTTCAACTATAACAAAACCCAAATAATTTTATAGTTGGTGCATTCTACGTGGTAGAAAAACGTTGGAGGAAGGGCTTTGGGAAAAATCCTAAGCACACAAAAACAATTAACACTACCCTAAACTCTTGCTTGGTTCATTTGTTGTCTCGTTGTTTTGGGTGGAGAAGAAGGTCAACAGGCCTTCGGCCTTCTCAGGCCTTTGCAACTAATAGCAGCATAAGACACGCTCGTGGCCATAGCAGGTTGTAGTGTTCTGGTTTCCACCATTGTCATGTGCTTCAATCTTGGTCATGGTGCCAATAAGTTTTCTACTCTGGTTTCCTTTCCAACATTGTCTCCTTCCTGTCGGTCATGATTTTAGCAGGTTGAAATTTTGGTTTCCATCTTTGTCTTCAACGGCTTGGTGTAATAACTGGTAAGTTGTTGTCGAAACCCTCTATTCAAATCATTTTTCTTTTATTAAATTAATAAAATGAAGTCAACTAACAGACTTAAATATATGTTGTTTGCAGGTGTAAAATCGGCGATACTCAGCTGAAATCGAAGGCGTTTACTCAAAATTTAAGGGGTACAGCATAACAGTTCTGGTAAGCCTCAGTTTCAAATATTGAGGTGCCCTCCGTCAATGGGTGTGTTCATGGTGATGACAATTGTGCTAAGGAATAACTGTGGTGTTCATTTACTGTATTAAAAGATAGTTTTGTTGTGGTTGAAAATGTAGGAAGAGGTCGTATGGCCAATTTGTTTATAACCCTTGGGGTTTTACAAAAGAGCTATGACTCAAGTAAAAATATTATAGGGTAATAATATTAATAATGTTCTAGGGTTTATAAAATTGTTTGTTTATACATACATTATGAAGCTCTCTTTCGTCCCTTTTAATTGGCTCTATAATTTAATCGTGGCTATGGTTATGTTAAGGCATTTTGACTTTTAAACATTAAGGTGACTGTTTTAAAGACACTGTTTATATTCACTTTTTTCTAAAAGGATGAGCTTGTGGGCCTAAGCATGATTAAGGTTAATACTGATTTGTTTATTGTGTTTCCTAAAAATAGAGTAAAATGTTTAAAAATACTTTTTATGCTCTATCTCCAACTTAATGTAGAAATTTCTAGGACCATGACTCGGTAAAACTATCTGGCAAAAATTGATGAATTTTTATTTATAAATGCGATACTATAAAATGATTAATCCTAGGTTCTTGTTTTTTTATTAAGCAGTTTCGATAAATAGATTATCTTAGGGTTTTTAGTTTTAAAAATAAACAGATTTAAATAATTAGGTTATCTTCGTTTCTATTTTATCTTTTTACTTACTTCACTGTTTAAAAATAGATAAGGTTATTCCTTCTCTGAAGCATACATTTGTTTTTATTTTTAGTTAGTTACTAAATGTGGAATCTTCCTTACTTTTTAAATAGGTCTTATAAATATATAAAAGGGTTTTATTAAAGAAATAGGGATTATAGGATGGTTTAAAATCTTAACATAGTAATAGTATCATACTGATTGTTACAGTCTCGATTACTAAATACTTAAATTATATACCATAATACAGTAGGTATTATAGCTTCAGTCTAATGACTATCTATTATGAACTTACTGAGTTGGGTTTGAAAGAAACGGTTTGGGATTTAGCTTTGCATTGCTTCTTGTAAACGAGAATATTAGTTTATGATTTAGGAAATAAAAGATTAGAATAATGAATGGTTTGTTAAGAATAAATTAATAATTGTATTGCAGCAGTTAATTTTGTATTATCTTATACACAGTTTAAAGACTACTTAACAAAAGCTTACTATAAAGACTCTATGCAATCTTCTCAGAGGTTTTTATTTAAAATAAGAAGTTCTAAAAACAAAAGGATTAATATGAAGATAACTAATATAATTAGTAAAACTTCTAATGTTAGAGCAGAATCAAATCATCTTACTCAAGTATATTCATTCATATTTACCTCTAAACGAACCTTCTATACTAGAGTACTTCATCTCACGATGAGTGGAAAAAAACAGAAAGGGGTTTTATTTAATAATCCATCATATCTAACTCTAAGTTCATTTATTCAGTTAAACAAATACAAGTAATTTCCTAAATAAAATGTAGACTTAAATTGTTTATTTACAACTGCAAGTATCTAAGAAATAAATCTAATCTTGACTACTTTCATTCCAGAAATTTTACTTGCATAAAATTAAATAAAATAACACATTGGAACCTGATAACTTGTAGAGGATACAAAAAACCCAAGGAGCCAGTTCCACCCAAACTTTTCTTGAAGATAGTTCACTTCTTGTCTTAGGACCCCTGAGCCTGTCCATCGAACCACTAGAATGAAAGCACTATGTGGGGAAATGGGATTAAATATCCTTGCAACTCCACAGAAGTACTCAACAGTAGTAATTCTTCCCTTTGCAGTAAAGAACTCAGCTAACAAGCTGCACTAGTTTTGAAAAAAGTATTAACACTCAAACCACTTATGCCTTTCCCCTCATCGAATCTCTTGTGCAAATTTCTCAACTTCAAAAATTTCACAAGGTAATTATTGAATATCCTCCTACTGAATTCGATGGGTAAATATATGCATGCCTAGGTATTTTGGTCAGTTTTTCACTTAATGAGCCAACTTATCTTGTTCCACTTTCTTGGGGAACATGACCACAAAATTAGGGAAGTTCCCCCCCTACAACAACTAGAAGTGGCTGAGGATGCTGCCATGTGTCAGTTTTCTCTCACCCCAGTCTATTCCACCTAGTGGGTCAGTGGACACTTAGTCAATAGCCTCGTTAGGATATTTGTCTCATCTTTTATTTATTAACTAATAAAATATTCAACATAATTAATTACAATCATCCTTTTCAATAGTTATAAACATTACAATAAAAATAAATATAATGTCTTCTTAAACATAAAATGTTATTGCAATTTGGGGTATGTGACAAGGAAGAGATTCAATCACTCAAAGTACTACAACTAGAGCGAGAACCAGAACTTGACCCAATGGTGCCAATGAGAAAGCATTATGTGCCTGCTCCAGGCCCTATTCGACCCCATGGTTTTGCCCATGTTTGACCCCCTAGTTCGGCCCCTGTTCGACCCCGTGGTCCGCACCCTATGCCGAACCCTATTCATAACCCACCCACTACACTTGCACGAGCTGTCATGGAACCGAGACAGGATGGTGAGAGAGTGGTTGGAGAGTTGTCTAGGCCACCACTGTCTAAGAAACACAAGGCCAAGGTTGTTGCGGACAACGCTGGGAAAGCACCCATGCAGGAGGATGTCCTCAAGGAAGAGCTGATGGATGAGGACTCCCCACCTCATTGTGACCCGAGCACTGAGGAGGAAGAAGAAATATTCCCACACTATGTCCAACCGAGGAGAGTCAAGGCAGAGCCAATGATGCTCCCCATGAAAGCCAATACATTTTTAGTAGCACCTCAGATCCTTGAGTCTATACCCCTAATGATGGACATAATTCCAAAGATCACCAAGTTGGAATTTGAGGATGTCAACATTCAGCTGCAACTGGGTTTGGAACAAAATAACTACTTGGTCACGGTACAAACTAGGCTGACTGAGCTCAAGATTCTAAAGCCAATGAAGTGGGTTGTTGGTGCTAACTAGGAAGGATTGACCAACTTGTTGTTCATGCCGCATTTTGGCCATAGCCTGTAGTCCAACACATATGTGAAACATCTTCTAGTCTATTTCCACAGAGCATTCTTATGGATCGATAAGCCATACCTGGTCAACGTTAAGCTTCTCTCGTTGATTACAAGACTGTCGAAGAAAGGACACGATCCTGCATCATATTTGCACTAGGGCAGGGATACCACTAAGATGAAGCAGAAGTATAGTCTGCAGTGCACCAGAAGGGGATTCTCCATTCCCCAGATAAAAGAAGTTGACATACCATTCGCCATAAGGATCCTGTCATGCAATTTTTTGCACAAGATGAGACCGAATGAATGCACTGCTGGAGCAGTGGAACTGGCTGAGCTATGCTCACAAGGTGTGAATTTCAACTGGTCACAGTTCTTTCTGAGTGAACTGATCGACGATGCAAAAAAGGCACATGAGGACTTGAGATACAAGTTTCACTACTCCTAGATACTCATCCTGATATTGTTCACCTTGTGGGCCAACCCACCAGATTACGAGCCAATGGACATTCCACTACCTTTCCTAGGCGCAAAAACCAAAACCTGTGGGAGGACAAGACAAACAAGATCCGCCAGATGGATAATAACATTGAGTTCTTTCTACATGCTGAGGTGTTGTGTGATGTTATTAGAAGATCCCACAGATTCTGAACAACGACAATGCATAGGTATGTTGCTTTCATAAATTTTCAAGCAGGAGTGCATAACATGATTTTGGAGCTGAAGAAGCACCTGACTAAGAAAGCACACCAGGCAGGGTTCATAATCATGGATGAGGATGTGGAATCCATTGTCACAAAGTGGCCTGAAGAATGGTGTGGCCCATTGGCAGAGTTGCTGCCTGAAGTGAAAAACCAAGAAGACCCACCAGCTAACCAAGGTCGAAAAGTTGGCATGGGTGGTGATGCTAGAATTAGCCAAGGAAACAATGAAGGCGATGGTCAAGGAAATCAGTCACAAGAAGAAAATGATGATAATAGCGGTGATGGTGGCTCCCATCAAAGAAATGAAGAGCAGACACCTACTGATGATGAGACCTACAATCACTGAAAGGAACATCAACAACAGCGTGGACCACTGCACAAGAAGAGAAAAGCCGACAGAGCGGCCAACACAAACACATTGATAGAGGATGATGTTCAAGAGCTAGTAGGCACTGTAGTTGAGGTCTCAAAGAAAATCCTCGAGGTTCTGAACACGCAGCAAGTAAACTTGGTTATCCAAGTTGCAAAGTTCATCAATAAGCTCATTGACACCATTAATGAGGTCAAAACCACTGTTGAGGCTGAAACGTATGGTGTGGATCCCAACGTCCCACTCGTTGTGCCAGAAATAGTGTCACCAGTCAAAGTAGAAATACACGGGTGCATAATGGAAACAGGAATGGCGACGGGTGCATTTGATGATGTTGACAAAGAATTTACAACATTGCAGATCGAATTATCCAAGCTTTCACTAGGTGAAGTCTATGAGCTACAAAAGGAAGATGCAATGGAAATACGGCTGAGGGAGAATGTTGTTGCCTATCAGGAAACAAAACAACAAAGGAAGGCCAAGAAGCGCAAGGCCCTCCTAAAAGAAAAAGAGCAAAAAATTGAGGTGTGTGAGCACAATCGCGTTGCACTAGCTGAAGCTATTAAGGGCGTGGTCACATAATTCCCACCGGAAGAGGGCCAGGAAGATAAAGATTCAACTGCTAGGGTTTCCCGGCTATCATGGATCACAGCGAAGATGAAGAAGCAGGTTGAGGAGATTCAATCTAGGCAGGTACTGAGCATACATCCTGAGGTGCTTAAAGAGAGAAGAAGAGCAGCATCTGAATCTACTAGGAAGATCAGCAAAGGAGAAGCACTCTACGCAAAGGAAATTGAAGTTGTTTCAACGATATTAGAAGTGCTTTTAGAATATTATACTGCAGAAAAGATCAGGGAAAGCACAAGGCAAGATGATAAGAAAATCAGCGTGGCGAAGGCAGAGATGAAGAAGCTACCCTTTCAGGAGAAGGTTGCAAAAATGGTAGAAATTAAACAACTGCAGTAGGAAGTCCAGGATCTTCATGACCAAGAGTGGACTAGGGAGGTAGAAGTGGAGGCACACCATTCAGATGCAGCGTGGGTCACAGACCTTATTCAGTTGGTGCAGCAGAAGATTCAGCACATGATGCAAGCACTAGAGGTAGGTCTGTCTAAACATATCAGTTCTGATCGAGTAGAGCAGTTGGCTGTATAGGAAGAGGAAGTAGCGATGGAAGTTTCTAGAGTGCAACATATGGTGAAGGAATTTTAGGACAAGGTTGGTCCTCCCATGCAACCTGGGATAGAGCCTGAGATTGAGGCTTAAGTCACGAGCAGTCACATTTTTGCGGAGTTATCCATTTTTGCTTAGTGGCTCGGAACGGGCCACATGTGAGTGTTGGGGGCCTGTCACGTCCCCGTCCCTCAACCGGCGAAGAGGACGCGACGAACACATCAAACACAACCGAGAAAATTGCCCCATGAACATTGACAGAAATCAAATGCTGAATTAAAACTTAAAAGCATACACAGATGCACAGTCTTTATTCATATAGCGGAAGCAGAAATACATAAACATTTTCAGCATTGAGCATGTTCATCATTTCACATAATATAGTATATAAATTGCAGAGGTGAAGTAACAACATCACTTATCTTTCGATGAAGAATCCACCCGCAACCAGCTACGTCGCTGCAACGTTCCTCCCAACCATAGGCCAGCATGCTCATCAGTCTCTCAGCAACGCTGCCACCCCCGAGTTGGGCATGATTCCTCCGGAATAAGGGTCAATTGCAGGCTTATACATAGCCAAGGGGACATAAACAGCAAGACAACACAGCTGGGTTTCACAGGCTTTCAACAGACAAGCCAAGCCAGCACAGTCCAACGACTAACCATTGCACTCAGGCAATTACTCAGCTATCACAGCTTAAACAGGGCAATACGGAGTTGTTCTTGGCCCTATTGTGGCCAAAACAACTCAGCAACAATACCCAAACCAGGGTAACAACAACAACCCAATTTCACAATGAAAACGATGGCAACTATGCACAGTCCAAAACAGGGAAACTCAGCCGACATATTGGGAATCCACAGTGGCCCAAAATGAATTTGAGCACCACAGCCCACACAACATGGGTGAAATCAACAGTTCGTCCAAGGCAAATTGAGCCACAGGAAGACTCACACAGACCACGCTGGAAACGAATTTACAGACTCCCAGCCTGGGCATGGGTAATAATCAACGCAGAACCCACAATCCGACCCATGGGGAAAGGATTTAGCCACTCCATTCACCAATCCGTGGAGGAAAACGACGTGGGTAAAACCTAGGAAACTCTTGTGCACAAAAATGAGAAACAGGAGGGAAATTGTCTGCGTGAGAATGCACAGCAGTCAGGAGGATGCGAATTGCAAGTGCCTGAGCGTTTACCAACTCGTGGAGAGGAAGAAAATGCCTGCGTGAGACCAAAATCACCCAGAGCCTGTGCGTGAGGAGCCAACAGACCCAAAATCGTGGTGAGAGTGAATTGACCAGGGAAGAGTGTGTGAGGGAGAAGAATGGGCAGACGTGGGTGGAGTGGGCATGTGGGCAAAGGATTGACAGTCTTGCCACACCCACCACCAAAGGCAATAACTGCCTCAACCACTCAGCCATAACTCCTCAACCACCAGTTGAGCATTAAAGAGGTTAACAAGGTTGGATGAGACAAAAGGTGACAAAAACAACAAAGGTGGTGAGACAACAAGGTAATAAAACATGGGTTTTCCCCCCATAAACCAAGGTTTGACATCCCCCACCCCTTATCCTTTGGAACCCTGCCCTTTTCATTCAACGTTGCACTGTCGTAGCTGGTTGTGGTTTATTTTAATTGATGTGCGGATTTACATGATGCCGAATTAAAATGTGCCGGATAGCACGACATACCATCGGTAATTATCCCCCATTGCCGAAACATACACAACCAAATCGATCGTGGGGCTTTTGCCTTGAGCTCCTCACCACGATTAATTACAATATATACATCATGCAAACGGGGTCAAAACCGGGGACATTACAGGGCCTATCGTTCTAGGAAGAGTGCACAAGGAAGAATGAGATGTGCAAGCAAGAGAGGAAAAGTGCACATGCAACAAGGGAAAATCAAGTCAAGAAGGAATCAAATGAACTGGAGCAGAAAGATAAAACATGCGTGCGCCGGAGAAAGGCAGGAGAGGAAGCGTAGAGCAAAGAAAGCTACGATGAGGAAGGAAGTTCTGAGTCGGTGGAAGAGGTAGGTAGAAGAGTTAATGCTGAACAAGCAAAAGTCAAGGAAGACTACAGGAGGACGAACTAGCAGAAGGTAGAAGGATAGTTTTTCGACTAGTTATAAATGATAAAGATGAGTTGAAGGATATTTCTTCGGCTAGTTAAGTCTATGTTTAATGCATGCAGGACTTTTGCGGCTAGGTATGGGCTGGAGTTTAATGTAACAAAGATGTTTTTTTACCATCTTGAGTTTGTAATAACTGAGTAATACTTAGTCGGCCCTGTGTATTCTTGTAAAGGTTATAAATAGAAGGAACCTGATCCATATAAGGGTTAGATAAGATTGGTTCAGCTGGGTAGATTATTTTGGTTAGCTTCAGTAGTCAACTTAGAGAAGAGTCTAGTAGAAGGAGAAGGATTTTGAGCCGCAAATCTTGCAGCTCTGTGTGTAGACCGCTAGTAAAGTAGAAGAATCGATCCAGGCTATGTGCAAATCAATAGGACTAGATAGAAGAAATAAACCAAAGATCATGACAACAAGAAGATTGAGTCAAAAATACATATATTAAGAACAGTCTGCAAGTTGCAGGCTACAAGATGCTACCTATATTTCTCATGCCAGATGAAGAGCACCTTAGTGGATTTTCCCAGATGTGTTTCCATGCTAATTTCCTATGTTGAATGATTGAATAAAGATGAATGTTTATGTGAATGTTGAATATTTGCTTACTATGTATAGATACAAGTTACTGTTGAATGTATGTCACAATAGCTTTAATGAATGGATGAATGTTAAGGAATTATTGACATGTTATGTATGATTTCATGGTTAAATCTGCTAAGTTAAGGTATAAGTCACACACTATCTGTAGAGTGTAAGAAATTGGATGTGTCACACCGTTACACCAATCATTAAGGTTTAAGGGCACTGTCGTGTCACACGGGTGACCTGTGGCACATAGTTGCATTGTTGTCACAGAGTGGAAGACTCCATCCCATCATCTTTGTCGAGTGCCTTGGTCATGCACCAAGGGACTATACTGCCTTTCCAAGTGCGAAAACATGGTTCTAGTAGTTACCCATTAATATATCTCTGGTGAGACTTCGTCTGCTTTATGGGTGTTGCCGACTGAGCTTGCTCTGTCGAGCCAATGTCTTGTGGTGTCTGGTTGGTATTGTGTTGTTGACTGAACCACAGGTCAAGACAATAATGTAGGTTAGGCTGACACTCACTCACTATCAAGCTGTATAAAATACTATATAAGAAATATAAGCAATGTATAAATATACCACGGGGTTGTGAATAGGTGTGTAACCAGTGGGTGGAACAACTGACAATGGGCTAAAAGGATTTCTATATGCATTAGCGAAGAAGGCCACTTAGTGTACAACATAATCAAAATTACGTTCTTGCGTACAAAAGGATAAAGGTACAATTAGACAATTTCAAATAATTAAAAAAGTACATGTTGAATCATTAAATGAACAATTAAAAGAAAGAGAGCCATAAACGTACCTAGTGGGGGTCAGAGGTGGGTCACTAACAACATTGATTTGGTTCTCTTCAAGCACCATTGCCTCACTAGATTCCTGCATAAAGTAACTTATGTCAATGTCAGATAATAAAAAGAAAACAAGACATACATACTACATGGATGAAAATTGATGTTTTCAAAGAAAGTGAAACATACATGTACCTCGAGGGGGAGAGGTGGGTCACCAAAAACATGGATTTGGTGCTCTTAAAGCACCACTGGCTCAATAGATTCCTACATAAAGTAACATATGTCAATTTCAGCAAATACAAATAAAATGAGACATATACTACATGGACAAAAAATGATGTTTTCAAAGAAATCAAAAGATACATGTATCTGTGGGGAGAGGTGGGTCACCAATAGCTTGGATTTGGTGTTCTTCAAGCACCATTGGATCAATAGATGCCTACATAAAGTAACATATTTCAATGTCAGATAATACAAAGAAAATGAGACATATACAACATGGACGAAAAATGATTTTTTCAAAGAAAGCGAAACATACATGTACCCGGGGGTGGAGAGGTGGGTCACCAATAAAAAGGGTCGTTCACCTAGAATAGATATCATGCTACGTAAAAAAAAATAATGATACAATTATAAATTTTCTAATAATTAAAATCATACATGTTGAATTCTTAAAAGCAAAAATTAAGACCATAATTAAAATAATACATGTGTCTAGGAATCTTCCTCTACATGCGAGGGACTTAGCTAGGATTCCACAAACTCATCATGCACACCCTGCATAAAACATATTGTATCCAGATTAGGACGTATTGAATGTTGCAATGTCTACTAAAATATGTAAATAACGATGACAAATTAAAAAATAAAGTCCTTACAGCTAATGGTGAAGCACCAAAACCATATGCAACATTGACTGCTGCATCAATGTTATAAACATCAATCGTCGGACTATGCAAATATGGGGTTTCATGGGACACCAGTTGTATATTTGTTCACATAATTTTTTAGATAATTAAATAGAAATAAATTATGAAACAATTGAAAATTGTGATATAAAACAAAATATAATATGAAAAGAATGAGTTTTACTTACATATCGAAGTAATCCATCGTCCCTAAAATTTGAAGCAGGCCCATAGCATATGCCTCCACATGCTATGAAAGGGTGTGGAATAACATGATGCTATGAACCCTCTATGTCTCCAATGCGATTTGTAGCTCTAGTATGATCTGGAGACCTAGTAAGTGGATCCTAAGTGTGCGATGGGCCAACCTCAGAAGTGCCAACCCCTTGGCCTACATTTCCTTGGACAAGAGTCCCATGTTGAAGCAATGTATCTGCCAAGTAAAATAAGGCCTCATGTGTATCATCAATGACAGGACCTGCAGGAGGATATACCTGAGGGGGTTTTGGTGTGCATGGGGGGCGAAGCACACGGTTAGGATCAATCCTATCCCCTTCCCTATCTTGGGGAATCCCAAACCCACACCCTGGAACTATAAAATATCAAAATAGTTCACATGTTTCCCCAAGATAAATTTTGTATACAACTTCCTCATGAAATAGAATGGGATGTCTCTATTCCCATGAGGGTCTTCATTGAAGACCATGTACCAGCGATCTGTCCAATTGGCTTTCACATTTGGTCCCACATACCAGTCTATGGAAATGTGTGCTCGACTGGCTGCTGGAACCAATATGGTGCTAGGGTCCCAAAATAATGAAAAAAATTGGTCGTTGGTTATCTTTAGTTTTTTTATGTCTTTATAGCTCAAACCATCGGAATAGTATTACCTCATGGATTCTTTGTACGAGCTAATGTTGTAAATTGCTCCTTGGGAATTGTAAATTATGTTTGGTATGGTATCCAATGCCTTGGCTAATGATTGTCTCAAATTGTCCCCCCCTCTAAACAATGAGTTAAGGCACCTCAATGCACCCAAACGAGCCAGAATCTATGAATTCTGGTCTTGTTCCCCCTATGTGTTTAGGTTTGTGTTTGGGTTTGGGTTTGGGTTTGTGTTTGGTTCTTAGTTATTAGTGGGTTCATTTTGCACATTATCTTCAACATTTATGTTCTTTGTTAAGATTAAAAAACAAATTCAAAATTGTTTTAATATTTCAATTTTTTATTTAATTCAATTTTTTTTATTAATTTTTTTATAAAAATAATAGAAGTGGTTAAATTAACAAACACAAACAAAAATTGAAAGAAAATTTGAAGGAAATAAGTACTTACCGTCCACTGGATCCAAGTTCTGAATTGGCCCTTCCAAATTACCCTCCAAAGGTGCCTCCAAAGTCTCAAACTCAAATCGTTGGTGTGTTTTTTTGCAATCTCGATATTGCGACCTTCACTATGAAATAAGAAATTGAGGTTGTGGGCCTCTGTTTTTTTTTGTTATACAAATCGCAAGTGCGATATATCACACTTGTGATTTGTAACTCTTAAAAAATTCAAATGCGATATATCGCACATGCGATATTGGCTAACTGATCTTAGCCTCGATTTTGGGCTCGGGTTTTCTGAACCTAGCCACAATAACGCATATGTGTTATAGATTTATAGATCAAAAATGCGTTTTCGATTTCTAAAGTGGCACTAAAAAGTGGAACCAACTTCGTGCAGGTGTCCTCAAGTTTATTCCAAGGAGATGATCATGGAAATATGGTTAGAATATCTCATCCAATATTTGTAAGAGGATTTGTGAGGATTTGAAGGGATAAATATTTTGTAATTATGGAAAATAGGTCAAGACAAAAGTGGATCTACATTTGTCCTCTTTTTCAAAGCAACTCGTCTATAATAAGAGTGCTCTCTCTTCATTTGGGAGGAGGAAAACCCTCTTTAGTGATGTGAAAGTAGAGAAATAATTTATGTGTTTTGAGAGTTAGTCATGGATTTGATCATTTTGTAGTAGGGTTGATGTTTTAGAGTAAATATTTTGATTTCTTTATAATATTTTTGTTATTTTGAGTTGTTAATATAGATTTCATGTGAGCTCACATCTATTTATCATTTGTCATTTGTTACCTATCATTTGTCACATGTGTTTCGTTATAGATTATTTTTCCCTTGTTTAATTTCATGCTTTCTTTACCGAGTTTAATTTATGCAATTTCACGCTTTCCTAGATTAGATTTCTTATCATAAAATTTCCTACTTTCCTAAAATAGATTCACTTTCAGTTGTGTGTTCATTACTAAGCATTAGATTAGTTTCCTTTCATGCGATTTCATGCTTTCCTAGATTTAAACTTCATTTAATCGAGTGTATTTTATTTTCGAATATTCAATTAAGTTAGTGTTACCCTGGTCCTACATATACTTTTCCTGCACCTCACAAGTTTACGCTCTCTTCGGGTTGACAATTTAAATCGTTGGACAGTTTATTAATCATTTAATAATTTTCACCAACAGACGCCACTTGTACACATGAAATTAAGGCCACATGTGCCTTGAGGAGCTCAACATGAGTGCTCAATAATTGCAAAAGGACAAGCTTTGAAGGAGTGAGTTGTTGGCTTGTAGAAGGAAGCCCCTAAATGAGGATAGACTTGAGTTTCGAATATAGTGGTGGGAGGAGCTTCTAGAAAACCCAATTAATAAAACAATTGTGTGCCTTTGTATAAATAGATAATTTGTAATATGTTTGTAAGGTTGATTAAATGAATAAGGAATAAATATTATGTTCTCTTGTGTGCTACATGTGTTTGTTTATGTTCTGTTCTATGCCGTATATCATTCATATTCAACAAGTTTTTTAATGAGATAAATATATTTGTTGATTTTTTTATAACGTTTAATTAAGATTGTAGAAACCAATGTCCAAATCATAAGACAATTTTAAAAATATATAATAAAAAATTATAAACCCGTTTTCTTTAGTAATAGAAAACAACTTTGTTTTAAAGAAAAGTTGTGTCAGAGTTACAATAATTTTAGAGATCTGAAAGGAGACCTTCATAAACTAGATCCGAACTAGAAAAAAACTGGCAGATACATCCATCCTACACTATCATCTTCATTCTGACTATTCATCAACGATCAAAACATACAAAGAAATCCATTCAGATAAACTGATTTAGATCTTATATCCTTTCACACATTGCAATAATAGATCAAAGGAGCTAATTAAAAAGAACCAAGTGATCGGTTCTGTAACAAGATCCTGTAGAAAAAAAAAGAAAAAATAAACAAAATCTGCCATCCATAGTCTCAATGTTTTGAGATATATATATATATAAAGAGAGAGAGAGAAAACTCACACTATAAAAAATCTTATATAGTTTAGTTAAATTTGAGGGCCCTCAAGCATTCGATAAATACATCTTCCACTTATAGCTTTTGAATTTATTTTCATAAAAGCACAAAAGTAATTACCATACACATATGTTACCTTATTAAAATGCTTGTTTTGAAATTCACTTTTAATTATAATTGTGCTTATAATTTATATGTTTATTTTCATTGAGTGTATCAAATATAATTATATTAATGAACTTTCAAAGAATATTTATGACTTACGGAGGTTGCCATCAGATTTGGAATCATGTTTTAATCTTAATATATGTTTAGAGTGTAGAAAATGGAGTTGAAATCTAATTGAAAATTTTTAATGTCTCAATGTGACAAAACATGTAGAAATCATAACTAAACCTTTAAGAAACATTATTTTAGTTTTTAATATCCATATGTATCATCATTACTTTTAAGAAAAATATTATCATTATTTTTTCATTTAATATAGGTTTATAATATAATTATAAATCATAATTAAATAATAATAATTTATATTAAATTATAATTGTTTATATATTTAATATTTCTAACTAAAAATCTTTATCAACAATTTTTATAATAAGATAAAACTTAATTAAACAATAATATTTTCAATCAACAAATTTTTATTATTGAAATTATTATATATAAAAAATTAAACAGTTATTATACAAATAATTAAATAAAGAACATTACTTTATAAATTCGTTTAGCATATTTTTAATATGCATATGTACCATCACTATTATAATTAAATTTTGATATAATATTAGAATTTTTAAGATTATTTTTTAATTAATTATTATATTATAAATAATTAAATATTAGTGTATTGAATTAAATAATAATAATTTATTATAATAATATAATTATTCAATTAAATAGCATATTTTTATAATAATATAATATGATTTATTGGTTAATATTATAATTAATTAATTAAAATATAACAATATAATAAATTAATTAAATAATATGGTTTTATAGAGGTTCTTTGTTTTATTAAATGATATTATTACTTAATTAAGTTTCATATTATAATTAACTAAATAATATTATTTCTATTAATACTTTGTAGATATGTTTATGAGTCAACCTGTGACTAGCAACAACCAAATTAATTTTATTAATATGCATAGGGCTTATTCTAGCACATTAATAAAATTAATGTGGTTTTGGCTAGTATATGTTTAGATCATAGAAAACAGAGTTTAAATCCAATTGAAAATTTTTAATTGAATTTTTTTAATTTATATGAAAATATGAAAAGATAGTAAATTTTGCAGCTTTGGGAAATTAGGAAAAAAAAATTAGTTGTGGTTAAAATGTAATTTAAATAGATTAAAAATTTATAAATTTTAATTAAAATTGATTTAACTTTTAACTTTTAGCGAATTTTAGATCAATTCTACAAAATTTAATTGAATTTTAAATGTATCTTCCATTTAAAATACAAACCATAAATGCAGACGACGTGATACCAAAAACAGAAACTGAAAAGACTTTAAAGACAGAAAGCATGATCAAAGTAGGACGCTTTATTTTCTTATCAATGAATATGACCAAATGGCGTCAGTTCTAAGTTATCTTAGCAGGCTTTATCATAAATATTTGGTGGAAATTTCTTGGGATATTTATATTTATAAGATTATGAATGTTTCATTTTAGTGTTCACATTCATGGTAGTAATAAGTACTCAGCAAAACAGCGTCAGCATTAAATGTTATGACTAATGTTTTGATGGTCATTAGATTTTAAATTTTAAGTAGATTAAAATCTAATAACCGTCAAAACATTCGTTGTAACATTCAATGGTTCAAAGTGCTTATTACTTCCCCACACTCATAAGATCAGTTCTCCATCAGGTAGGGCTCCAAAGAAACACATTCAACTCTCCTGAAATATAGTACAGTACATGCTCTTGTGCTCCCCCACTTTGATGCTCCATGCTCATTCCGCTGCTCCACCAGCTGCGACTCTTCTCCCCCTCATCTCCACGCATCCACTCTCACACCTCTTCTCTGTGTTGCATGTAACATCCCACTACCCCACCCCATGGCCTCTCCTCTATTCGTACGCAACACGCCCACTCCCATATCCCTCAACATCCATTCATCGCTATCTCATTCTTTACCTCCGCGCTCTGCTCCTTCAAAAATTCCATTTCCATTTTCCTCCTACACACCATTCAACCCCGTTCTCCATCCACTCTTCACTCTTCCTTACATATCAACAATTCTCAACACCCATGCTTCCACATCCATGCCACACCCTCTCTTCCTCATTCACTCGCTCCACTCGCCAAAGCTCCCTCCCAACACACAACACTATGCTCATCCCACAAACCTCCCAACCTCCATGAAATCAGCTAGTCTCTGCACATCGCATTGGCTTCCATTTATCCACACTCCCGTATCGTGCATATCCCCCGTTTTGTGTTCAACGCTTATTCCATTAAACTTTCCCTCGTCTCATTCCCTTGCGCTACTTTCCAGCCTTTTCTACTTCTTAGCACTGCCATTGCCCATCGCCCATCCCTTGATTTCCTTCAACGCTGCACTCCACTAACTCCATCTCCCATTCTCCTCTTACCATTCCACACTCCCGTCACCTCCCAAACTGTGTTTTCCTTCCATTCATATCTTGCTTATGCTCTCCGTCCACGCCATCGCCCCTCATCATTCCACACAAGCCCTAATATTTAAAAAAAATAGAAATATTATAATAATAACAATATTTGTTTTTATTATATATATATATATATATATATATATCACTATTTACCATTCATTATTAATAATAATTTTATCTTATTATTATTATTTAAGTAAAGAGCATCATGGACGCCATCAACATCTCTACACACTAGAATTATAATGGATCTAAAGAACCAGATTGAACTCAAGGAAAAGCATAGAAAACATAAGATGCACCATGCTAATACTATTAAGGATGTAATCTCTTGAAAAGAAAAGAAAAAGAAAGTTATAAGGAGAAGATATTCAAATCCATCATCTCACACAGAATTAGAATGAGTAGAGTTGACCTCAATGACAACCAAGCTAGTACTGTTGATAAGTATCCAAAAGATTAGCATGCTCCTCATGATGATGATGATAGTTTTGAAGATAAAAGATTTCAAGTCTATGTCTCACATGGAATTCGAATGGGTAGAGATGACATCGATAAGTCACTACAACAAATATGACTTTAAATGGGGGTTGTTTTCCACCTCCAAAAAGTCACTTTTGGGGGTAGTTTTGGTTGTGGAGGCAGTCTTTACAAAACCATCCCAAATAACACTGATGCTAAAAGTTTGGAATTTTAAGGGTGGTTTTGGAAGAGATCAAAACCACCCCTAAAAGTGACTTTTGGGGGAGGTTCTAAACTGCCACCCCAGAGTGACTTTTAGGGGAAGTTCTAAACTCCCCTCATAGACACCTATGGGAGTAGTTCCAAAACGTTGCTAAAAGTCCTTATTACAAACCTTTGGGGGAAGTTACAAACCCCCCTCATAAGTACTTACAAGGCTTGTTTCAAAGCTCCCCTATAGGTTCTTATGTGGCTGGTCCTAAACCCCCTCGAAAATCCATCTTACGAACCTTTGGTGGCAGTCTTAACAAAACCACCCACAGTAGAACTGATGCTAAAAGTTTGGATTTTGGAGGATAGCTTTGGAAGAGATAAAAAACGACGTTAAAAGTGACTTTAAGGGTCAGTTCTCCCACCCCCCCCACCCCCCCCAAAAAAAAGGCTTTTAGGGGAGGTTATAAACCCCCATTGTAGAGACCTATGGGGGAAGTTTAGAAGCCCCCCCTAAAATTCCTTATTACAAACCTTTGAGAATGGTTACAAACCCCCCTTAGAGGTACCTATGGGGTCAATTCAAAAACCCCCGCATAGTAACCTACAAGGGTCATTTGAAACCCCCCTTAAAACTCCATCTTACAAACTATTGGGGGAAGTTATTAACCCCCCCTAATGTAAATCTACTAGGGTGCATTTGAACCCCTTTCGTTGTAACATACAAGGGCAGTTTTGAACCCCCCTCGTAGAGATAGATGAAGGTAGTTTAGAACCCACCTTGTAAAAACATACAAAGAAAATTTGAAGTCCCCCTATAATCTTAATAAATCATAATACAACATATTTTATTAAAAATACCAATATTGCAACATCGTTAGGGCATGAAGGAATCGAACTCCCAACCTCCTACTTCTAAACCAGATGCTCCTCCATTGATATAGAACCCTTTAAAAATTGGAGAAAGGAGCAATATAAACACCTACATTGTATAATTTGTAATACTAAGTAAAGACAATAAGATCTAAATACAATAATGCTTAAAATCCAATTTATATTTCCAAAGACTTCCATGCTTAAAATCCAATTTATTTTTTCAAAGAACATTGTTCTATATGTATCTTTATTAAACATTTATGCAAAGTTTGTTAGGTGGGATGAGGTAGATTGATTGAGGACAACAATAGTTTAAATACATTTTTTGTTTGGGATAGATCACACTTTCAACCAGAAAAAAAATATGCTTTGTTTGAAAGTTTGTATAGGCAGATGAAGGAAGCAAGGTATGTTATTGATATGAATATTGTAGCACGTGATATCAAGTAGCATTCTAAGCAAAACACATTCTACCATCTTAGCGATATTTGACCATTGCTTTTGGACTTATGGTATCACTTCTTGGGAAACCGTATCAAGTTTCTTTAAGAGCTTCCACACTTGTGTTGTGAGCAACAATGCTCTCATATTCCAATATTATAGATATTTCATGTCTGTGGTGTGTGCCTTGATCCTTAGAATCATGCTTAATGTAGGATAACTAGAAATGGGATTGGGAATTAACAATTAGCATTGCATGTTATGCGAATTAGACAATTGACAAATAAAAGTGGCTAGTCTAATGTAAAGGAAAACAAATAGGCATATCATGTGCTAAAAATGATCAAATTGACAACAAAAGTTATGATGTGATGTAGAAGAAAACAAGTAGCAACTCCTTAAGTTTCAAGAGCAAGGGAAAATGAAGGGATTTCTAGCAACAAGAACAAATAATGCTACAATTCTTAATTAGACATCTATAGAGCATGATTAGAACCATTTTTACGATTGACATTTAAGAAACGCTATGTTTGTTTGTTTTTTTATTGAATTGCAATGCATTTGAAAGCTTCAAGCATAGAAAAAAGGATCATTATGAAAGAGACCATAGCTACTATACATAATCTAAGGTGAGAATGAATGTTGATAAAAGCATGAGAGTTCAAAAGTTGTCACTAAGTAAAGGGTTTTGTTTAACACATAAAAAGGGCTTATTGCATTACCACACTTTAGAACTTAGTGGAAGAAAACCAAATGAACCACATTTTCCATATTATTCTCTTCATAATTTAAGAAACAATGACAAAATAAGGAAAAATAACTTGGTTGGAATGCATATCTCACCAATGTGGCCTGAACCATCATGTTATGTATTATTAAGCTAATGCATCACCCAAGGTAATTTCACCATGGCTTATAATTATCACGGGGACTTCACTTAGTGAACCTCTTACATAGCATGTGCGATCGTGGGATATTAAAGAATACCCTTAATTTCGAGAGATATTGACCCAAACTCTTTTTGTTGAAACCCACTCCCAATACTTAAAACCTCCTCCCCACCTTTTTTTATACTTTAATGCTTATAAACCACCCTACCCACCCCCACCTTAAACCCCTCATCCCCCCAATACCTGCAATATATTGGTTCGATTTTTTATAATTTTAAAACCCACAATATGAACTAACGTGATAGGATATTGGTCAACAAGTGAAGCCCCCGTGATAATTATGCAATCAACACACAAATAAATCTCAACAACATATCATAAAAAATAAGATACCAAATACTCATCATACTCATGGAAAAGACAATTTGTATGATGCAAGGCTAGAAAGAAAAGAGAATTTCAACTATAATATCAATGCTGCCTCAAGAAAATATTTCCAAACTCCCATTTTTCCTTGTCAAAATTGCTATTGTTTTTTAACTTAGACCTCCCAAATTTGAGTGTGGTACTAAAGTGTCTTAATGTCATTGCACTCAAGAAAGTGAAGACTGCCCAAAATTTTGATTTTTTTGTTTCTAGACTTGCATATAGGATGCGAGGGTTTCTATGTAGGTAGTTAGTCTTGTAAATATAGAAATTGAAGATTAAAAGCTAAAATATACGAAAAAATATTCTGTCTTTTCCAATTACAACATTTTTCAGTCATGCTGCTACAAAATTCCCAGCAAAGTGATGATAAAAAAACTTGATTTTATCTAATCCCCCCTTGTGAACACTTCTTGGAAATGTATTTTCCACTTTAAATTTTTTAGCACCCTTCTATTGTAGTGTCCAATAGTCTTTCCATGTGGCACTATTACTTCTTGCACTTAATTAAGGGTCCACCCTAATGTTAACTTAGCTTCTTTGATATGATACCCTTCTTAGTCAAACCAAGGATAATAAGAGTTACTTGTTTTTATGATTGGCTTTGTCAGTTCCATACACTAATACTTGGGTTGGAATAGATTGAAAAATCAATGTTGCACTTCCACACAAAGCATGGGAATATAAAATATAAACAAAAATGGACTTTCACTATATACAACTTAAAACATGTAACATTTCTAATGCAACTTTATTTATGTGAACACTTCGAATTTGGGATTCCCCTTACAAAGATCATTTAATGAAAAAAAATACAATGGCACAAGTATGTAGGTATATGTAACTTATATGCATTGTGTGGAATCATGGACATTGGATTTAATGATTGGTCAATGTGGAAATATGGCCTTTCAATCAACATTCAAGTAGATATAATCAACACAAATAGACATAACCATACAACAAGATATGGGAAGAACATTCAGCTAACTTGTTATTCATATTGAAAGTTATTTTATACATCATAGGTGTGGTTGGAGCAGTTACACCTGCTCTAATTGCTTTTTTAATTATATTATAACATAAATAAATAAAGACAACTAAGGGTGCCGAAGAGTCCTATCCAACATCTTCCCCACCCACAAAACATTTCTTCGTCCATGAAGCGAACAACTAAGAAGTTAAAAACCAAGATTTGTTTCTTCAGTATCTTCCTTTCATCAAGTAACAATCGGTCAAGCCTAACCCTTTTAATGATATGGCTGAAATTCACCTCCATCATCTCAGAACTATGTTCTTTTGGATCTCTTTTTATCAGGGTGTCTTCGCTTTCAACTTCTGTCACCATCATCCAGAAGTGCTTTTTCATTTCTACACCGGGGGTAAGATCTATTCATTGTTCTTTGGTCATTAAGGTCTGTTTGTGTGGTGTAATATGTTTTATTGAATGTCATAATTGTCATCTTCTTTTGTCATGATGGTTTGAATGGATGAAATTTCAAGTTGTTTACTCATGTGAAAAATTATGTTTGGGGTCGACAATTTACATTAGTCAGAATAAACCTAAATATTTACACCAAAGGTGTTATTTAAGGGGCATGATCCTCTCAAATTTTTGTCGTCTGTCGACGGCGTATAAGGAGCCTCCCTGCGTCTTGTCATAATGATTTTTGTGGAAAGAAGGCAGAGCTGATCCAATGTGTTCTCGGCTCGACATCTTGTAACGATCCCTATGATGTCAATGTGATCAAATGCAACACATACTCCTCAATGTCAATATTTTCTGAAATTGTGAGCTAATGAAGTCTATTGAACATATCCCCATCTTTTAGCTTCTGAAAGAGGAACTTTTGACATCCAAACAGGAAAGGATATGGAAGTAATTATGAATCCATTGTAATCATACTAAATACCATGTAGCCATTAAGAGTTTCCATAAATTTCAACAATGTACTAAATGCTTCATGATTCAACTCATGATAGTCCTCTATAATGAAAACCTTGTACCTAGTAGCCGATTGAGAAAACTCAATATTCTGAAGACAGAATTTCAGCTTTTCAATATCATTATTGCTTGTAGCATTTATCTCTGTGATGAAAAAGTGAACATTCTCTGCATTTCCCACATGGTCATGATTTCCCATTGTAAGATGAACAATTCAATTCCACAACAAAGATTCTTGCAGCGGTTTTTTCCCCGTACCTTTGGGACCATAGAATATATATATAGAGGCAATTTTCTGTTTCGGGATTGCATTCATCAAAGATTTTGTCACAATTTTATGTCCAACAACTTCCTTGAAGGATCTGGGACTATACTTTTGGCTCAAACTCAGATAATTTCCTTTGCAGTCTCTTACACTTAAATCATCCATGATTTCGTCTTTCCTTTTACTTGCATTCCCATGATAATAATCTTTGTAATTGGTCAATGCATGAGGTGGATGACTTTTTTGGGTTTTAGTCGCATGTGATAGAAAATATTTGTGGTTTTGCAGGTTCTTTTTCTTAGATGCATGCTGCGAACCCATTCTCAAATCCTTAGGATTACTAGAAGATTCATGATATGAAATGTTACAGTTTGTGTTTATCCCTTCCTGATTTGTGAATGTATTGTAGCCAACATTACTTGACGAGGACTCTAAAGAACAATTTTCAGAGCCATCTTCCTCCAAGGAAACCCCTTAACTAAAGAATAACCAGCTTAGATCCAGCTTTACCCGGCTCTATCATGCATTGAGAGGGATCAAATATTTCAAGGTGCAAACCCTTCTTCAACCATTGCACTCCAAAAAAGGGTTTGCACCTCAAAATATTTGATCCCTCTCGGTGCATGATAGAGCCGAGTAAAGCTGGATCTAAGCTGGTGGCAGTGAAAGTGATTAGGTTTGGCAGTGAAAGTGATTAGTTTAGAACTGACCAAATATGGTATGATCAAACGAATGAAGGGTAACACTCAAGGAAAGACGAATCTGGAAAGAAAAAAGAGTTACCCAGATCTCATAATTAATTGGAATACAGATCTGTCCATATACAGATTTCTCTTTATTCATTGTGGAATTTTAGAAGTTGGGTTCAACAGTTTGAAATTCATTAAGAAATTTAAGAAGTTGAGTTCAACGGCTTCAAAATAGATTAGTTACACTTTGAAATAGGGTCCATGCAAGACAAAAATTGCACTCATTTCAGGGTTGACTTATAACATGATAATCGCGCACTAATAGGATCTGGTGCGCAATCTTCCGTAGCACTGAAATTTTCAGAATAGGCATTGAAGAAAATCTGACATCTGTATTTGTTTTGTAACTTTGGAAGTCTATTATCCTTTGTTCTTGGTCTGAGTGGATGAAGGAAAAAATAGTACAGGCCGAAATTAAAGGACGAGAACTCGTTATCAAATTTGACCTAAGAACCCAACTGACGTTTATATTTCTCAGATTTCTGAACATCGGCAGATTTCATAATCATATTCCAATTTCTACTAATCCTGCAGTTTGTTGTAAATGCACGCACATTCGAAGTCTAGTAATTTTTCTCGGTCATACTGGTTGGTTTGACAAACAGAAAATACCTACCGCTGGATCTAAGCTAGAGATCAGTTCATAATTGCTGCATTATTACAAGTGAAAATTGTAGAAGGGAAAATCCAGATGCCAAAACAAAAACAAAATCCAGAAATTGCAGAAATTATACGCATTCGCATACCTGAGACAAATCTGTAATTGCTTTCAGCCTTATTCCGAAGGTCCGGCTTGTACGTATTGTTTTGAAGTGTGTATAGGTGTTTTGATTTACTTACAAATATATATATATATATATATATATAAATATACACCTAAGATTATTAATTATTAAGCCGACTTGTATATATATAGATATATAAGCCGACTTTTTTATGTGACACGTGTCATCTCCACGTTGAGCACAGAATTACACTTCTACCTCATACCGGGCTGTAGAATGCGCTTCTCGGCACAATAACCTCTCTGTAATTTATTTGAGCTTAAAGGAGATACTTTATTACCATTGTTGGTACATGTTTTCCTCCTTTAAGATTTACTCTTATTTCTACCCACTCAAACCAATCCACCCCTTTGAAACTCTTCAGCTGTCAGTTTTTTAAATAAACAAGTCAAATTGCCAACACATAAATCTTTACACAAAAAAAACAAACTGAGAAAGGTGCCAACCCCTTTTGTCTCCCGTTTCATAAACACCCATTCCAAACTACTCAAGATATGCTATAGAAGCGCGCGTTAATAGCAGTTTTGCCTTCTAGAACGTCACAAAATAGGATTTGGAGCGTTTTCATTTAAGTTTATGACTATGGATGGAGAGAGTGCAATTGCTAGAAAATAAGATTACATTGTAGTTGGAGGAGGAACGACCGGTTGCCCCTCGGTCGCAAAGCTTTCTACCAAGTATTCAGTTTTGATAGTGGAGAGGGGAGGATCTCCTTATGGAAATCCCAACATCTAGAACGATTATGATTTTGGAAAGGTATTGGCTGAGACCTACAGTTACACTTCTGTAGTGCAGACGTTTGTTCCAAAGGATGGAGTGAGTAAAATACATAGATGTAATTAGTTACAATGTTCGTCGAGAATGAAGGATAATAAACCCACTGCAAAATCATAAACAACGCCACTACAAATTCAGAGTGAATTGATGTAACTACACAAAATTGATGAGAAAACTGAAAATCACCTATATTCAGAATGATGGAATATTCTATCCGTTAGGAAATTAGACCTCATGGGTACAATTCTCATGAATTTTTGAGTTGGTTAACGTAAAACCAACACGTTCTAAAAAACGATAGTCTCCTATCAATCCCAACCAAGACGTTGTAGTATACAACTATGTGGTAAGTACTCACATTTGCTTCATGGAGTATATCTTTGTGTTTTCATGGGAAATTAATCATTTCTTCTTCCTATGGTGGTATGGTATGATGAGGCAGTGATACTTTATGCATCTCAACACTCAGAATAATGGATTACTCAATATCAATTGACACAGTTATGAAGTGCATGCTAGCCCTAAGTGTTCGGGTGTGCTAGCTATACTTGTTAGCGCTGGCCAAATAAATAAAATATGACTTTTTAAAGTGTCCAAACCAGACTGACTTTTTAATTGATCACATTTGAGAACTTTTTCCCCTGGTAACTGGGGAAAAATTGCCACAAAGAATGCTTGTTTATAAATAAAACATTTTTTCATTTTGTATATTTTTTTTAATATTATAATTGGGCAAGGCTCTTGTTGGATTTCAACTAAGAAGTTGTTTCCCTTGGATTTTCTTATCTACCATCATCCAAGACTTGCACCAGGTTATTTTCCTTTTCCTATGACAATTGGCATATGTTCAGATAACTAGGAGATATCAGTAGGCTAAGAATTCATTCAACCAATATTAGGCCTCGTCTAGGTTTATTTAGTCTGACATGCTTATGGGTGGTAGCGTCGTGTAGGTTTATAGTGGTAGTCTCTTCTAACTTGAACCTTGGTCTCCTTCGTGAAAGACACTGGGGTTTATTGATTCTCCCAATAAAAAAAACTATGAGATATCAGAGGAGAACATAAATTGGTTGCAGTAGCATGAAAGCATGTTCTTTGGGGTGAATTGAAATGTTTTTTTTACATAGTAACGGTTAATATTTATATGAAAAAAATGGTGGCCAAACTGTACAGTGGAGTGTTACAAGGAATGAAAATATCAGGAGATGAGGAGAGATTCCCAGCTCTGAAAGGTCGAGTGTATTCCAAATCTTGAGCTTTCTATTTCCCAATAAACACGAGATTTCTATTTTTCCCAGTAGATAAATGTAAATGAACTGAAAGCACAAGATAGTACAGAAACGATACATATCTAAACTACGGTCTGTTGGTGATTTGTTGTAACCATTGGTTGTTGTGATTATAGATGTAATTGTAATACATAACTCACTCATAAACAATAGCAAGTAACTTCTGAGTACCCAGGACTTAATTTGTTTTGCCTTTTATTTGTTGACTTTCTTGACTGAATTTTTCCCCTCTTGTGAGTGGGGACAAGTTGAAGAGTCACTGTCTTATTTCTCAATTCTCCTACATATGAGATGAAAATATTAGAGGGTGAGATTACAATTGTTTGGACCTATGCTTCCTAAAGTGATGGAAGTGTTGTTTTCCCCTTCTCCAAGATAGCATTTGGTTCTGATTTGTTGCTCTGTTTATGTCACCCACCTACAGGGATTAGTTTGTTTATAAATGTATTTTTAGAAGTGAAAAAGACTGAATTGAACAAAGTTATGATGGGGATACTAGGGCTACAAATAAACCATATTGTTTTCAGGAAGAATGGGAAAACCACCCTTCATGCGCATAGTCAAGTTGTGAATGACCTTTGGATTTCCCATAGCCGAATATTCAACTAGGTACTTCAATATGAACATAGAAACCATAGTTTTCGTAACATATTTCATCTAAATAAATGCTATATCTGACATACCCATGCACCACCTTGGAAGACTAAGACTTTGAAGAGACTATGTGGGATAAAATTCCCATCCTTGTTCAACCATCAATCTGTGTTGAATTCGAGGCATTTGGTACCCTAGATGGCATCCCTACGACCCATGGCGTATGGGAGGTAAGTCACTCGAGTGCCTCTGTGCACGATAGTACCATTAGGGAGAACGTCATTGTGGAGAGCATTGCTTGGAATCCAAGAGGACCGGTTAATAAAGTCTCATTGATTCACATATTGATGTGTGTAGGTAATGCATGCCTTGCAGATCCTTGTATGAAAATACATAGGCTTTTCTGTCTCTTTCGGGTTCAGGTTTGACGGCCATGAGACAGGAAATTTATTTGTGTATTTCTTCCAATATACCTACATAATGTTTAGATGTACCATAAGATAGATATTTACATATGGATATTCTAATACGAACTAAACATACAAACTTTAACACAACAAATTTCTATTTACCTGTGAATAATGAATTTCTATTTACTGTGAATAATGAATTTCTATTTACATGTGATTCATCTTGCCAGAATATTTCCGTTGCGCTCCCCAACATCTGTAGAATCCTTAAATTCTTCATTAGAATCTAGGAAGGTAGAGAAGAGTTGGGATGCTTGTTCAAGCAAATCCATATGAGATATAGGGACTTCATTGTTATTATATTGTGTTCCAAGAGAGAAGCTTAAGTATTATTATATTGCGTTCCAAGAGAGAAGCTTAAGTATCAACAAGTTGCAAACTCCTCATTTGAATACTGTCAAATGCATCGTCTTCATGATAATCAACAAGAACCATTCTATTTCCCCACTCCGTAATTATGTATCCAATCATCAATACTTACAAAAGATTGTTGCAATAAATCATCAATAATGATGATATCTATCCAACGCAAAATTTGATGGGTGAAGAGCTCTCAGCAACATCTCTTACCCAACTTTCATAGTTTTTCATACATATTTGTATCGTTCCAACTGTCTACTTCCAAAATTTCCATGGGACACTTGGCGGTCATGCATATCATCTGAAACACAACTGTGTACATCCATGAAACACTCAGTTTGTACATATGTAAACCCAAACTTCGTGAGCCAGAAAGACATTGCACTAGAAAACACATGGGTGATTTGAAGGTTGGTTGGGATTTAAAAAATCAACCGGCTAGACCGCCACCATGGTTTTGAAATATTTTTTATCTAGCAATGAGCTCTACTAATGGAGCTAACCAAAGTTGTAGAACTTGAAAAGAAAGAAAAACTTATGCGAATATGAAGGTTGAAGAAAGGTTTATGGGAGTCTAATGAGCAGTCATATTTATATTAGATATTTTGCAAAGAAATGTAACAATAAGAAAATGACTTTGTGTTCAGTGGATTGTAATTTTTCAGTTTCATATATCAAATATTACAACTCGGATGACTTCCACATTCCATCCTGATGGTTTTGGGATCTGCAAGGAGCGAAGGGCACCATGCCTTTGCCTTCACGTGTAGTGAAGAGAATAAGTAAAAATAAATTCAATTGAATTGTTACATCTATCAAAACTTGTGCCCCCAAATCTACAATATGTGAGTGGAAGCGGGTTGGTTTCTGCATCCATTACATCATGAAAATTAAGCAACAAGCCACTAATGGACATCATGACTATATACTATCGATATTCAATACGAAGATTGACTTGGGATATCAAAAACTTGAAACAAAATATTTTCTTCACCTGTCAACATTATTTGTCCAGTCAATGATCTTCAATACATGAGATTATAAGAGGATCCACATGAATGGTCGACAAGAAAAATGGTGGCGCTTGTGCAAATTATGATCTCCAGAAATTTTGATGTCTCACATAGTTCAAGTTTTAATTCCAAAGGTATAGTCTCTTCATGTGTAGGTCAGGTCTCAGTTTCAAAGATACAAATCCTCCACGTCCAGGGGTTTCGAGGTTCTCTAAAGCTACCTAAAACTTGGAAAACTCCTATAACTATGGCCCTTGGATGTTTGGATTTTTTTTTCTTTGTAAGATTCCATTCGCATTCAAAGGATCGAGGTGAAATCATTGACTTATTCACCACATGTTTTAAAATTTAAAAACTTTATGTACAAAATCCTTTTGGAGGAAACTTATTTTCACTTATGTGGCAATTTAGAATTTTGATGCAGCTTATTTTCATTTTTTTCACTAGACTTTCTTTCATCACATAAACTTATATTACCTACACACACAAATTTCTTTCATTTTTGAAACATATCAAAGTTCTCTTTGGTGTTTCATTTCCCCCTCTTTTAGGGTATGCTAGTTAATATGATTCTCTAAGACACACCATTTTTTCCATTATTCACATCCAACCACAACTCAACTACAACTCTTACTCGACTAAAATTAATATTGACCATTTTTAAACCAGAATAGATCCATCTTAAACATGTATCTAGAAAGCCCCGAGAGGGATCAACTTTCTTAAAGTGTAATTTATTTTCATCTTAAACTTTTAAATGTTCATAAAAAATTACACCTCAGACATTTTGATCCCTTTAGTGTTTGGTAAATCCAGGTTTAACATGGATCTTTTAATTACTTTTCATTTAGTTTTATTATTGGGTTTTTATTATTTGATAAATTNTGTTTAGAAGACAGGTGTTAAAATATTTAGACACTTTGGAGTTAGTTAAGATCAACTTGTGTAATATATCTGTTAGGTAAAATTGTGTTTCTTTGGTATGCATTAGTATGCATTTGTAAATATTCTAATCTGACATTCATGATATCTTCTAGACACCGAGTGATCCGACGGTTCAACTTCCCTTAGATCATACCTACCATTGATCCGTGACTTAACACCCGATTGGTCCATGATCTCTATTTAAAGAACACGGAGGGTCCTTGGCTAGTTGATCAATTATGAGAAGCTCATATGTAACTTTCTTTCTTTTGCATAATAAATTGCTCCAAGTAGATATTTGGTTGGAGCCATGGACTGTTTCCCTCTCGAGGGTTTTAACCACCTGACAAACATCGGTGTATTGATTTGTGATTCATTTGTGTGAAGTGGTTTCTCTAGGTGTTTGGTATTTTGGGAGTACCCTGTGTACCTCAACATGGTATCAGAACGTTTATGAAGAGCCTCTTTCAGTTTTGATCAAGATCTAGAACCGGTGTTGTTGAAACTTTGTAAGGGTTTATGGTTTTGGAGTTTATGTGCATCTATGACCTACGGGAGTTGTTCCTTGCATCCAGAGCACTGTTTCTATTGAGAAATAGTTTTCGTTTAATCGAAAATCATTTTTGTTTGTTCCATTAACACCCATTTCGACAAATCTGAAGGTATAATGTTACAGTGATGGATTTGCTTAATTTATTTTTTTTAAATCTCTCATATTTTATCAGTTTTATTATTAGATATTTATTGTTTTAGTCTCGAACTTTTTCCTTCCCTAGCTGCGTATGCTCTTTGTCGTGCACCTTGCGTGATCGCGGTGAATCAGAAACAGAAAGGGAAAGTTGTATTTCTTGTCTTCTCGGCTACATATGCTCTTTGTCGTGCACCTTGTGCGATCACAACAAATTAGAAACAACGAGGAAACTTGAAAACATAGACTTTTCGGGTAAGCTAACTAAGATCTAACCCCATTGTGTGGAAAAATATTTTTGTTTTTTGTTTTTCGGTTTTTTGTGATTTGCAGGGAAAAAAGGCAAGCACGAAGACCGAGAGAGAAGAGGGAAAAAAAAGCCCCCTATCTCTTTCCCTTCTTTTACGTACCTTTTAAAATTAGCTCACTTGGTTCAAAGTTTCTTTATTCTTTGATAAGTCTTGAGTTCAAGTCTTATGAAATTACTTTTTAGTGCATACAATTTCTATTTTCAAGTTACTTATTGTAAAAGTGCATCTCACTTAAATAAAATAAAATAAAAAAAGTGAGTCACTTAATTATTTTAATTTATTGCCGCACTATTTAGAAGTAACATTATTGTAAAAGTTAACATCACTTATTTAACAAAAAGTGATTTACTTCAAAAAAAAAAGCAAATTTCTTGTAAGTGATTGTCAAAGGTTCATCTTGGGAAGAAGGGGGTTCTTTTTTTTAGTTGGTGAAGTTAATATCTTCCACGTCACTATTGGGGACATCTTCAACATTTTCTTTGATCAAGCATAACTTTATCATACATAATCAGTTTTCAAAACCATTTTTTTTAAACAGCCTAATTTTTCGAGCTCGTTGCATCCAAATAGTTAGTTTATGTTCTTTCAGTCACTATTTTACAGTATGGCCTCCCCTTTTGATATTATACTTACAAGTTCTAACTATTTCTCATGGAAATCTCATATGGAGGATGTTCTACGAAGTAGGGGACTTTTCAGAATTACCTCAGGGAAAGAAACATAACCCACTGATGATGATAAGGAAATTAAATGAGACAATAGATGTGATGAAGCTCGAGGATTGATTGGGATGTCAATCTCTACTGATTTGTGATTTTACATATCTGGAATTGATGAACCTGATAAAGCTTAGGAAAAGTTGGAATTTGTGTTTGGTAAACACAATGAAATTCGAGTTCATCAACTTGAGAATAAGCTAATTTCTTTGAATCCAAGTGATTTTTCATGCATTCAAGACTATTTATCTAAGTATAAAACTCTTCTACTCTTATGTGAAGAATGCAAGATTAAGAAAAAAGACAAACAATGTATTTATCATATTCTTTCCAAACTTGGACCTGCATATTCTGTTTTTGTATCTACATTTTACTCCATGAAAGACTAATTGACTGCAGCTAGCTACCAAGAGCCTAGTCTTGAATCCTTTTGTGATTCCTTAATTAGAGAGCAAGATAAGCTCATTCATCTTGGAAGAACACAACAACAAAATGGTATAGTTGAATGGAAGAACCGCACTTTAAAAGAAATGACTAGTTGTATGATCCAATTTAAGGGACTAAGTCTTCAATATTGGGCTAAGGCCATAAATTGTGCAAATTACATAGTTAATTGCACACCAACTAAAGTATTACAAGGTATAACACCAGAAGAAGCATGGAGTAAAATTAAACCAGATGTAAGTAACTTCCGTGTGTTAGGTTGTGAAGCATGGGCTCACATTCCAGATGAAAAATGGAAAGCATTGCAACCTAAAAGTGAAAAGTGCATATTTGTTGGATATTCTGAAGATGTAAAAGGTTATAGATTTCTTCAACCACATTCTCATGATATAATCATTAGAAGAGATTTTAATTTTGATGAAAATCTCTTGGCTGACGAGCCTAACTTGGTAGGTGTGCCATATTTGGCCTGCGAGCCTGATTCACTGATTGTGCCTGCTTCTTATTCTTCCACCTTCCTTGACAGGTTTCCAACTCCAGTTTCTGATGACGACAGTGAGGATGAAAATCCACCTCCGCCTGCTCATGTTCCTCCAATTGCACCAGCACCAATACTTCCTCGATGGGTCCGTTCA
This sequence comes from Pseudotsuga menziesii, assembly GCA_001517045.1. Taxonomy (NCBI): domain Eukaryota; kingdom Viridiplantae; phylum Streptophyta; class Pinopsida; order Pinales; family Pinaceae; genus Pseudotsuga; species Pseudotsuga menziesii. Next base: position 103,442 of record LPNX010056109.1, read on the forward strand.
ACATGTGAAGCAGCTGGTGATCCTAGAGATCAACGTCAAAAATGTTCTTAGTTTCAGCGAGCCTCTTCTCTTTTGGCTCAAGTTTCCGAGAATCATGATCCAGAAAATTTTGTAGAAGCTTCAGGAAATCCAGATTAGGATGCAGCTATGGATGAAGAATATCGTTCCTTAATGACGAATGATACTTGGGATCTTGTTCCTTAATGACGAATGATTCTGAAGATGTAAAAGGTTATAGATTTCTTCAACCACATTCTCATGATATAATCATTAGAAGAGATTTTAATTTTGATGAAAATCTCTTGGCTGACGAGCCTAACTTGGTAGGTGTGCCATATTTGGCCTGCGAGCCTGATTCACTGATTGTGCCTGCTTCTTATTCTTCCAACTTCCTTGACAGTTTTCCAACTCCAGTTTCTGATGATGACAGTGAGGATGAAAATCCACCTCCTCCTGCTCATGTTCCTCCAATTGCACCAGCACCAATACTTCCTTGATGGGTCCGTTCAACATGTGAAGCAGCTGGTGATCCTAGAGATCAACGTCGAAAATGTTCTCAGTTTTAGCGAGCCTCTTCTCTTTTGGCTCAAGTTTCCGAGAATCATGATCCAGAAAATTTTGTAGAAGCTTCAGGAAATCCAGATTAGGATGCAGCTATGGATGAAGAATATCGTTCCTTAATGACGAATGATACTTGGGATCTTGTTCCTTAATGACGAATGATTCTGAAGATGTAAAAGGTTATAGATTTCTTCAACCACATTCTCATGATATAATCATTAGAAGAGATTTTAATTTTGATGAAAATCTCTTGGCTGACGAGCCTAACTTGGTAGGTGTGCCATATTTGGCCTGCGAGCCTGATTCACTGATTGTGCCTGCTTCTTATTCTTCCAACTTCCTTGACAGTTTTCCAACTCCAGTTTCTGATGATGACAGTGAGGATGAAAATCCACCTCCTCCTGCTCATGTTCCTCCAATTGCACCAGCACCAATACTTCCTTGATGGGTCCGTTCAACATGTGAAGCAGCTGGTGATCCTAGAGATCAACGTCGAAAATGTTCTCAGTTTTAGCGAGCCTCTTCTCTTTTGGCTCAAGTTTCCGAGAATCATGATCCAGAAAATTTTGTAGAAGCTTCAGGAAATCCAGATTAGGATGCAGCTATGGATGAAGAATATCGTTCCTTAATGATGAATGATACTTGGGATCTTGTTCCTCTTCCAAAAGGAAGAAAACTTGTCAGATGTAAATGGGTCTACAGAACTAAGTATGCATCAGATGGAAGTGTTGAAAGACTTAAGGAAAGGTTAGTAGCCAAAGGTTTTTCCCAAGTTGAAGGAATTGAATACAATGAAACCTTTTCTGATCTTGTCGCAAAAGTGAACTCCATCTGCCTTGGTCTTTCCCTTGCAGCCTTACATAACTGGGAAGTCCATCAAATGGATGTCAAGTGTGCCTTTTTACATGGTGATTTACAGGAGAAAATTTACATGGAGCAATCTCCTAGATATGTTCAGGATAACTCTAGCCTTGTCTGTCGACTTAAGAAATCCTTATATGGCGTTAAGCAAGCTTCTAGAGCTTGGCAAGCCAAAATGGATAGCTTTCTCCTTGACACTGGTTTTTCTAGATTCCATTCTGAACCCAATGTTTATACCAAGAAAGTAGGAAACCATCTCATGATACTTTTTCTTTATGTTGATGATCTTATCCTTACCGGTAGTGATCCTAAACTTTTAACCCATGTGAAATCCAGTCTTAAGAAAAATTTTGAAATGTCACACTTAGGACATTTGCATTATTTTCTTGGTCTCCAAATCTTGCAAACCAAAGAAGGAATCTTTCTTTCCCAGTCCAAGTATTCTTGTGACCTTCTTCGTCGCTTTCCCATGGAAGATTGTAAACCAGCCCCTTCTCACTTCAGGTCTGGAGTCAAAATTTCTACCACTCGTACTTCCCCTAAAGTAGATGCCACCTTGTATCATCAACTTGTTGGTAGTCTCTTATACTTGATGCATTCCCGTCCTGACCTTTCCTTTGCCATTGGTCATGTTTCTCATTATATGCAAACACCTCATGAAAGTCACTGGAAAGCAGCAAAAAGAATACTTCGATATATTCAAGGTACAATTCAGTTTGGGATTCATTACATTACAAGGGGGACACCTTTGTTGGCTGGTTTCACTGATTCAAATTGGGTCGGCGATCCTAATGACCGAAAGTCTACTGTAGTTTATGTTTGCAGTCTAGGATCTGGACCTGTCACTTGGGCTTGTAAGAAACAACAATCTCTTTCTCTTTCTTCAGCAGAAGAAAAATATCGAGTCGCAGTTAATGCCAGTCAGGAAGCCTTATGGCTTCGACAGATCCTTTTAGAGTTTGGATTCGAGCAGCAACAACCTACTCCACTTTGGTGCGACAATCAAAGTGCCATCAAGCTTGCCAAAGATCCAGTTCTACATCAACGCAGCAAACACATTGAGTTACACATGCACTTCATCAAAAATCTTGTTCATGATGGTGTTCTTGAAATGCTATATTACCCTATAGATGATCAAGTTGCAGACATCTTCACCAAGTCTCTTATAGAAGCGAAGTTTTCTAAACTTTGATCAATGTTAGGAGTTCAGGAATGTGTCATTAAGTGTGGATATGCTCTAATGCCTCCTCACTTCTCCTAATAGTGTCACTTTTGTAAATCCTTCAATCCTATCCCAAGTTGTTCTTAAGGGGTGTTGTTAGGATATTTAGACACTTAGGAGTTAGTTAAGATCAACTTGTGTAATATATCCGTTAGGTAAAAGTGTGTTTCTTTAGTATGTATTAGTATGCATGTGTAAATATTCTAATCTGACGGTCACGATATGTTCTAGACATAGAGTGATCCGATGGTTCAAATTCTCTTAGATCATACCTACCATTGATCTGTGGCTTAACACTCGATTGGTCAATGATCTCTATTTAAAGAGCATGGAGGGTCCTTGGCTAGTTGATCGATTATGAGAAGCTCATATGTAACTTTCTTTCTTTTGCATAATAAATTGCTCCAAGTAGCTATTTAGCTGGGGCCATGGACTGTTTCCCTCTCGCTGGTTTTAACCACGTGACAAACATCGGTGTATTGATCTGTGATTCATTTGTGTGAAGTGGTTGCTCTAGGTGTTTGGTCTTTTGGGAGTACCCTGTGTACCCGAACAACAGGTTGGTGTAGTGTTAGGTTAAACACACATTGATCTTATCAATGTTATTTAGATGACACTCATTTATTGTAATCAATAATCCATAATCAAATATATCAAAATTCTACTCGAAAGCCACACCAAAATATATCTAAATTTTATTATAAAAAATGTTTTATTATTATTATGGTGAATTATAAAAAAAAGTTAGTTAATTTAAATTATTTTAAAAGTAATTAAAAATGAAATAAAATCAAAAGGCTATGTTCAAAGAAGGTTGAATCCACAATATTATTATTATTATTATTATTTTATAATTTATGTCGGTTAACATAATGCTTGTTTTTATGTCCTCTAGCATAGCATGACTAATGTGACAGGATCTCCCCCATACTGGGCTGAGAGCACCTCACTTCTCTCGGTGCAATGATTCTTTGACCAACCACATTTCTAAGTAAGAACCCAAGTTAAATGGTTTAAAATATATAACTAACAAGTCTTGGTAGTCGAATTCATTAGAATATTGACCATACATCACAAAAGTAGGAATCTACTTCATTATAATAGCAACCATTTTTAGACATGGATCAATCAATTAGAATACAATATTGATGTTGACCATTGTATCGACCATTCAACCACTGGATGTTTTTTACCATTACAGAATTTGATGTGGCAAATGTATTATTCCATGATCCATCTAATACCTCAATCCACAACATTCTCGGTGCCCCATATCTTATCACGACTGACCATCCACAACATTCTCGTTGCCCCATATCTTATCACGATTGACCAATAGCAAACAATATCTTTGGAAGAGAGTTATAGTATGATCTCAAGAAGTGAGGCATACAAATTTGTGCAACATATTCATTTATTAATATATGCATTTTATTACCGAGTTGTCTAAAGAGGAGACTTTTTGCTCTCTGTTTTTGGCTGGTTTTTACAAGTTTTTGCCATGAACCTTTACAAAATTTTCAAAACGTTCAAAAATGCTGCTAGATTTTACAGAGTGTGGGCGTTTGGGTTTTTTCCTATCACATGATTTCATTTCTGAACTTAAAATTCCCCAACAAACAACAAAAATTACAGATTTTGTGGATTAAATTCACCAGATTCTGATAGAAAATCATCTTGAAAGTCAAAAAGTCCCCTAGTTAGACAACTCCTTCTATTACTGATAACAAGTCAGTTTTGGGGAAATCATTAATGACAGTTCAATCATGTTTTGAATAAAGAATAACCAATAAAATCATAAGAAATGAATGATATCTTATATTTCTACATGCAAGGTGTTATCTCCCAAAATAATTTATTTCGATAGTATGAATAATTTAATTCATGCAATGGGGGATATGAATATCACTAACAGTTTGAAAGCCTTTGCTTTTTATGAAAATTACACAAAGTTGTAGCTTCGGTGGCTTGGGAGAGGATCAGAACATCTCATTAGACACCAACAGACATACATACTACATCTTCCGCGATCAGATGAAAACTTTGGCGATCGAAAGAACTAAAGACTATGGATCAACAAAGTAAAGCTGAAAGTTTCCGCAGTGTCAGTGGTATACAGCACTAAAATTCCACCGAAGTCATGCATCAGAAATCGAAACCACTACTTAATAAGGCGTCGGAGCCTGAAAACACTAAACATCGGCAAGATAGTCCACTAAGAAGCCGCAATGGCAAGAGACAAACTCACTACGGGTTCCAATCAATCAATAGAAAATCATCAGCGATCAGAAGAACTAAGGACTACAGATCGACAATATAGTCCACTAAGGAGCCACAACGGTGGGAGACAGACCAATTGCGGGTTCCACGACAATAGAAACTCATCGACGATTGGAAGAACTAAGGGCTACGGATCGGAAATTTTAGAACTAAGCAGCTCCGCAGTGTCGGTAAGGCAATGAACAAGGCTTTCGATCAATCAATAGAAAATCATCGATGATCGGAAGAGCTAAGCACTGCAGATCAGCGAGGTAAAGCTAAGAAGCTCCGCAATGTCAGTAAGGAAATGGACAAGGCTTCCAATCAATCACAAAAATCATTTTGATAGCGACAAAACTAGTTCATTTCACCTCCAAAACAGCAGTGGCATAACAGTTACGTGCATCGGTGAATAACAAGACTTTCCATCGGTGGTGTAGAGGACTATTGCCCTGATTCCTTTGATAAATGACTTTCGACATCGATAAAACTAGTTCGTTTCACCTCTAAAACAGTGGCAGCGTTCTGGTCTAGGTGCCGATGTGCTAGAAGACGGAGCTTCCGATCAGCGACCACGGCGGCAAGGTGGAAAAATATGGCAGATTTAACAAGAAAGGTCACTTTAGTTAAACACCAAGACACTAGCTATTGGCGGCAATTTCACACTGAACCAGCAGTGGTGATTATCAGTGACCACTTCAATTATTAAAAGTTCGATCAGTGAACTAGATCTTCACAATAGATAGACAAATAGTTAGCAAGGGTTTGAAGCCCTAATTTGAGAAAACTATCACTTTCAAGTATTTTTTGTGTAAACAAATCGGATTTTCAGGATCTGTCATTTCTATAGAAGGCTATAAATCCCATGATTGATTTTATAATAAAGGTTCGAATTCAGGGATTTGTAAGCCTATTCTATTGTCAAGTGTCTCATCTTTTTTATTCTACTTGTAAGCTCTTTTATTATGATTTGTTTAACCATCATCTTTATCTTTACTGTACTTATGCCTAAATGTGCATTTAGGTGATTTTCAAGTTGACTAATAGCCAATAGCTGTCATCCTATTTGTGAGTTAATGTGATTTGATTTATAAGTACTATCCTTGTCAGGATTTAGCCATTTATAAGCATTTGTTTTGCATGTAAGTCTACCAACTTGATGAGTTCTCCATCCCTGCACCTTATTGTCAAACTACTGAACAAGTTGTAACTAAAAGCCTTATGATTGAGTGAGCTTCATGCATGTCTTGAGAGTGGGAGGTTATATAGGTTCCCTGACTGGATCCATATCAAAAAACCCTAAAAAAAAATTTAAGTTACCAGGAATCCTCGAGCTACAACCTAGAGGAGTTTCCTAGAGCGATAACAAACTGGCGCTGTTGTTGGGGAGAGGAGATTGAAGCTCAGCTTCCCTGGGAGACGACATAGATACATGCTTTGATGATAGACAAAGCTTGGACATTATTATGGTTGTAATCATCTATCTGGCGACTCCATTGATATAAGGTGGCTTCAAGAAGACCAAGTACCAGAGCAAACCCAAAGGGGCCACCAGCAACACCTATTTCAGATCCAGAAGAAATTTTGAGGAAAGCTAGGGATTTACTAAGACAGACCAGCAGTACTACACAAAAATCTACATCAGGTATTTCAAGAAATCTTTCTGCTATTATTTCTTCTACGAAAACTCTTAATTGTCAGTAATTTTTAGATACATCAAAAAAATCTAGGGGTTGGGCATCTTCAAGCACTGCTGCTTGTGAAGATCCAGTCCCTGGTAAATCCACTGGGATAAGTATACCATCGCCTTCTTGGCAAGTATCTTCATTAGTGCTGCCTTCCACAACCCTATCCATACCCATTTCCAAGATGGCTGCCCCTCAATTGACCAATATGGAAATGATCCTGGTAGCTAGGTATGTGCCCTTAATTCTGCCAAATCCTCTCGCAGCCATGCCTACTGGGGATTATCTCAAGTATATGCCTAAGTTTATAGGGGAAGGGGATTTCACTGCTAAATAAAATCAAGAGGATTTTCACATCTATGCTGAAAATATTAACATAGAATAGGAAAATGTATGGACTAGGGTGTTTGTGCAAATCCTAGATGGCCAGGCTAGGAAGTGGTTTAAGGAACTTCCTGCCGAATCAGTGGCAGGCATAGAGGCCCTAGATGAAATTTTCCTAAAGCATTGGGGAGAAAGGAGGAACCACCTCTACTATATCACAGAATTTAGCAACTTGAAAAGAGAAAATGGGGAGTCTGTCTCCAACTTTACCAAGAGATTCAATAATATGTATAGCAAGATCCCTACCGAAATTAAGCCCACTGATACCTCAGCTAGGATAACTTATGCAAATTCCTTTGACTTTGAATTCTGCTTACTTCTCAGAGAAAGGAGGTCTATTTCCTTATCACTCATGCAGGATGCTGCCCTAGAAGTAGAGTCAAACATTCTGGCATCTCAGAAGGTCAAAGGGAAGATAAATAGGAAAAAGCAGTCAACAAACTATAGTGGGGCTTCAGCATCAGAGAACAAGATTGACAAAATGACCAAACTGTTAGATAACCTAACTGCTGAAATGTCTAAATTGAAGGACCAAGGACATCTACCAGTGAGGGGTAATGGGCCAAGCGACTTTACTCCTCGAAACCCAAATTTTGTTCCTTATAGAAGAGGAAACCCCCCAGTTCATATTCTCAGAAGGGAGAGAAATCAAGGGGAAGATCAAAGGATAAGAGCTCCATTTCAAAATGTTGTATTAGAAGAATAGCCAGAATTCATTGAAGAAGAAGGAGAAGCTGAAGACAATATCCACTGCATGGAGGATCAGGTGGACTATTCTTTTCTGACATAGGCAGAATATGAGGAAGCCCTAATTGATGAGCAGATCACTGAAGGGGTTACAAACTAAGTTCTAGGTTGGTTTCTCCCCTCAAGAATAATGTTGTACCGGTCAAGAAGCCTACTGCACCAGCTAAAAAGGTTGCTATTTTACCAAAGAAAGTGGATGCCCCATCCAAAGCATTGCATAAACCAACACCTTCAGCCACACCTGATCAAGTCCAACTCAAACCTACAACTCCTGAGGTAAGGTTTCCAGATAGGATACATTATTCCTTCAACCTCGAGTCTAAAATTCAAAAATTGAAAATACCTTTCCCTTTAATTGAGATAATGAAGAATGATGCATTCAAAACCTCCATTTTGAATTCCCTTCAGCCCAAGGTGCACATTGACACTGACTTTGTGAACCTGCAAGATGACAATCCTATTGTAACCTTGGGCCCCATGATCGAAGAACTAAAGGACTCCTACCCACCATTCTATATATCCTTGAACATCCATGATAAAACCCTCCATAACTGTCTACTGGATTCAGGAGCCTCTCATAACCTAATGGCAAAGGCTGTGATGGACGAGATTGGCCTCAGCATCACCAAGCCCTACCATGATTTATTCTCCTTTGACTCTAGGAAGGTCAAGTGCTTGGGCCTCATCAAAGACCTTACTGTAAACTTAACGCAGCTACCTTAGAAAAGTGTAATAATGGACATTGTAGTGGCCAATATTCCTCCAAAATTTGGCCTCTTGTTGTCTCAGTCATGGAGCAAAAGACTAGGTGGCACCCTTCAGATGGATCTCACATATGCCACCATTCCCATGCTTGGTGGGAGACTAAGAGGATGTATAGGGAAAATCAGCTAGCATACATTATCAGCAAGGAGAGCCACTCAGTGAATCACCCCATCTATGCAGTAGACACTGATTTTGGGTCTTGCATTTTGCAAATAGATGATAATCAGCAGACATCAATTCAGATCACTAAGCCCACCCGTCAACAACCCGAAGAAGTCATGACAGCGATTTGGACCATGTATTTTGACGGGGCTAGTGCTCAAAGCTTAGCAGGTGTGGGTGTAGTATTGATCTCCCCATCTAAGGAAAACATTCACCTGTCGTATAAGATTGATTTCAAGACCACTAACAACGTAGAAGAATATGAATCCTTGCTACTAGGATTTAAAGCCTCCAAGGATATGGGGATCATGTGCATGAATATTTTTGGAGACATAGACCTCATCATACAGCAGGTCAACAACACTTTTCAGATGAAAAATATCAGAATGAAGGCCTACAGGGACGAGGTATGGAAACTCAGAGACTCCTCAGATGTTTTTTGAACTATCATATATTCCTAGGGCTTTGAATCACCTCGATGATTCCCTAGCCGTCTCAGCAAGTATGTTTGTTCCTCCTTTACCCCCTAAGCTCAGCTATGATGTTCAGGTCAAGTATAGACCCTCTCTGCCAGACAATGTAAAATTTTGGAGGGTGTTTGAAAATGATGAGGAGCTTAGTAAATTCCTTCAGTTAGTAGATGAATTCTCTGACATACACATAGAACAGAAAAACCTTAACATGGAGGAATCCAAACAGCTCAAGTTAAAAGATAAAGTGGCTGAGCAGAATATTGTCCAATTTCCCAGCAACTGCATACCCTGAGGTCTAGTACCATTGGAAGAACTTTTTGATCACAATGACATCCCTTTCAAGCCTGCCAAAAGGGACCTAGATCCTAATATCCAAGAGAAAAACATAGGAAGCCAAAGCCATCCAAAACTGATAAATCTATCCACTGGGCTGACTGCTGGATAGAAGTCTGAATTTTGCAGCTTGATAAAAGAGTTTTCTCATGTCTTTGCATGGGAGTATAGTGACCTAAAAACATATGACACCAACATCATCCAGCACAGGATTCCTTTGGAGAAGGACACCATTCCTTTCAAACAGAAGCTGAGACCCATCAGCCCTCTTCTATTACTAGTAATTGAGAAAGAGATCCACAAACTCCTCAAAGCCAAGATCATAATTCCCCTCAGGTATTCCAAGTGGATTGCAAATCTAGTTGTTAAGAAAGAAAAATGGAGAAATCAGGTTATGTGTGGATTTTAGAAACTTGAACAAGTGTTCCAAAAAAGACAACTATCCACTGACCAAGATGGAACATATGTTGCATAAAGTCTCAAGGACCAAGGTCATGTCCTTCCATGATGGCTTCTCTGGATACAACCAAGTTGTTGTGCACCCAGATAACCAAGAGAAGACTTCCTTTACCAGCCCCTGGGGCACCTTCATGTATGCTAAAATGCCATTTCGGCCAATGAATGTTGGGGCTACCTTTCAGAGAGCTATGGACCTAGCTTTTTTAGGGCTAAAAGATAAATTTGTACTGATATATTTGGATGACTTAACAGTTTACTCTCACAGCCATCATGACCACTTGCAGCATTTAAGGAAGGTATTTCTAAAGTGCAGAAGGTATGGAATATCACTGAACCCCAAGAAGATCCAATTTGCACTCAATGAAGGAAAGCTCCTAGGCCATATAGTCTCAGCTAAAGGTGTAAAGATCGATCCGATGAGAGTGGAAGCAATCCAAAAAATAACAATACCAAGGTCAAAAAGAGACATTCAGTCCTTTTTAGGCAAGATAAACTTTGTCAGACGGTTTATTCCAAATTTCTCTGAGTTGGTAAAGCATATAACAGTCATGCTAGAAAAGGATGCAGAAATAAAATGGACTGACCAAGAAAGAAACTCTTTTGAAGACATTAAGAAATCGTTCATGGAGGCCCTAACCCTAATTAGTCCTGACTACACCAAGGGTTTTTACATTTTCTCTTTTACATCTTATGACACAGTGGCAGCTATACTATTACAAAAGAATGATGAAGGTCTTGATCATCCAATTGCTTTTTTCAGCAGAACCCTGAGAGATGCTGAGCTGAAATATGAACCAATTGAGAAGCAGGCTTATGCTCTCATAAAATATTTGAAGACTTTCAGAATCTACATTCTCCATGGAAAGGTCATTGCATATGTCCGTTCAGCTGCTGTGAAGGATGTTTTGACTCATCATGACATTGATGGGAAGAGAGCTAAGTGGATTACCAAACTCATTGAGTTTGATGTAGAGGTGAAACCCACCAAGCTGGTAACGGGATTAGGTCTGGCCAAACTCATGGACAAAGAAAACTATGCACTGTTGGGAATAAATTTCACATGTGTTAGATCAGGAAAGGTGCAGACTATGGTAGCAGTGGAAACAGAAGTAAATCAAGATTAGAATAACAGTCCATCAGTAGCTGAGAACATATCTTCATGTGAGTGGTATTCAGGTATCATTCAATTTTTGCAAAAATTAGAAGTTTCTCCTGATCTCACTCCTAACCAAGCACGAGCTCTTAAGTTGAAATATATTAAGTTTTGCATAATTGACAAATTTTTGTACTAGAGGGATTTCTCTAGAATTTTATTAAGGTGTCTAGATAAAGAGGAAGCAGAATAGGTCATGCATCACTTTCATTCCAGTACATGTGGAGGCCACCACTACTGGAAAACCATAGCCCAGAAGATCTTAAGAGCATGATACTATTGGCTGGTCCTCTTTGCTGATGTATGCACTTTTTTAAGGGCCTGTGACCAATGTCAAAGATTTATAGGGAAGCAACAACTCAAATCCTTGCCCCTTAGTCCTGTTACAGTGAATGGGCCTTTCCAGCAATGGGGTCTGGATTTCATAGGTGAAATAAATCCATCTTCTAGTGGACACAATAAATGGATCTTAGTAGCCACTGACTACTTTACCAAATGGATAGAAGCAATGCCCACCAGAAATGCCACTCATCAAGTCATCATGAGATTTTTATATGAGAACATCTTTAGCAGGTTTGGTTGCCGAGTAAGGTTAGTAACTATAAATCCACTATCTTTTAAGGCTGGGGCATTAGTTAAAATGTGTGAATCAATGGGTATTCAACTGGTGCACTCCACATCCTATTACCCACAAGGAAATGGCCTGGCTGAGTCATCCAACAAAAGCTTAGTCAGAATCATCAGGAAACTGCTAGAGACAAATAAAAAAAGCTGGGACTCAAAGCTTAAGTTTTCGTTATGGGCTGATAGGGTAACAGACAAAAGATCCATAGGGACTTCTCCATTCAAACTATTTTATGGCACTAAAGACATCTTTCCTATCCATCTCATCCTTCCAATGGAAAAGTTCTTTCAGGAAGAGGAGGATGAACCAAATGATATGGTAAGAAGGATGATGGATTTGGTAGAATTACAACAAATAAGGGAGAAAGTAGGAAAATTAGAAGCTCATCAACAGAGGATAAAGGGCATGTTTGACAAAAGAGCAAAGGCAGACAACTTCCAGGTCAGATATTGGGTCCTCAAGTGGGATGCTGTCAGACAGGACAAGGGGAAACATGGAAAATTCGACTCTTTGTGGATTGGCCCTTTTGTGATAGCCCAGGTACATAAGAATAACACCTTCAAATTGCAGAGTCTGGAAGGTGAAGAGGTATTTGATGGCCCAGTAAATGGGTGTTTCTTGAAGCTCTATTTTATTTAAGGCTTTGAGGCCTTATGATTGTAAATTAGTAGATAGTAGGTTGTTTTGCTTACAGAATAAACTCCATGCCCAATGGAACAATAAAGGATAGTGTTAAGTTACTTACTTTCTTTTAGGGAAAGGCATTTTGGTCTGGGGTTATTAGGACCTCACTGGGAGTTTCCCATCCCCAAGTAGGAGCCAGATGTTATCTCCCAAAATAATTTATTTCAATACTATGAAGAATTTAATTCATGCAATGAGGGATATGAATATCACTAACAGTTTGAAAGCCTCTATTTTTTATGAAAATTCCACAAAGTTGTAGCTTCAGTGGCTTGGGCGAGGATCAGAACATCTCATTAGCCACCGAAAGACATACAGACTACGTCTTCCACGATTAGATGAAAAATTCGGCGATTGAAAGAACTAAAGACTATGGATCAACGAAGTAAAGCTGAAATTTTTCGTAGTGTTGGCAATATAAAGCACTAAAATGCCGCCGAAGTCACGTATCAGAAATCGGAACCACTACTTAATAAGGCGTCAAAGCTTGAAAACACTAAACATCAGCAAGATAGTCCACTAAGGAGCCACAATGACGGGAGACAGACTCACTACGAGTTCCGATCAATCAATAGAAAATCATCAGCGATCGGAAGAACTAAGGACTACAGATCAGCAAGATAGTCCACTAAGGAGCCGCAATGACAGGAGACAGACCAACTGCAGGTTCCGCGACAATAGAAACTCATCAACGATCAAAAGGACTAAGGGCTACGGATCGACGAGTTTAGAACTAAGCAGCTCCATGGTGTCGGTAAAGCAACGGACAAGGCTTTCGATCAATCAATAGAAAATCATCGGCGATCAAAAGAACTAACGACTATAGATTGGTGAGGTAAAGCTAAGCAGCTCTGCAGTGTCAGTAAGGCAACGGACGAGGCTCTGATCAATCACAAAAATCATTTTGATAGCGACAAAACTAGTTCATTTCACCTCTAAAATAGCGGCAGCATAACAGTTACGTGCATCAGCGAATAACAAGACTTTCCATCGACGGCGTAGAGGACTAATTCCACAATTCCTTTGACAAACAACTTCCGATAATGATAAAACTAGTTCGATTCACCTCCAAAACAGCGGCAGTGTTCCGGTCTAGGGCACCGATGTGCTAGAAGACAGAGCTTCCGATCAGCGACCGCGGTGGCAAGGTGGAAAAATATGGCGGATTTAACAAGAAAGGTCACTTCAGTTAAACACCGAGACACTGGCTATTGGACACAATTTCACACTGAACCAGCAATGGTGATTATCAGTGACCACTTCAGTTATTAAAAGTTTGATCAATGAACTAGATCTTCACAATAGATAGACAAATAGTTAGCAAGGGTTTGAAGCCCTAATCTAAGAAAACTATCACTTTCAAGTCTTTTTTGTGTAAACAGATCGGATTTTTAGGATCTGTCATTTCTGTAGAAGGCTATAAATCCCATGATTGATTTTATAATAAAGGTTCGAATTCGGGCATTTGTAATCCTATTCTATTGTCAGGCGTCTCATCTTGTTTATTCTACTTGTAAGCTCTTTTGTTATGAGTTGTTTAGCCATCATCTTTATCTTTACTGTACTTGTGCCTGAATGTGCATTTAGGTGATTTTCAAGTTGACTAATAGCTAATAGCTATCATCCTATTGGTGAGTTAATGTAATTTTATTTATAAGTACCATCCTTGTCAGGATTTAGCCATTTATATGCATCTATTTTTCATGTAAGTTTGCCAGCTTGATGAGTTCTCCATCCCTGCACCTTATTGTCAAACTACTGAACAAGTTGTAACTAAAATCCTTGTGATTGAGTGAGCTTCATCCATGTCTTGAGAGTGGGAGGTTATATAGGTTACCTGACTTGATCCATATCAGAAAACCCTAAAAAACATTTTAAGTTACCACGAATCCTTGAGCTGCAACCTAGAGGAGTTTCCTGGAGCGATAACACAAGGTATTTATATGACAACACATGAGAACTCTTTACTCTTGCTTGCAAGTTTTGTAATGTCCTTATTCTCTCAATCAGGTTCAAACCTCCTCTGTCCACCTAGACTAGATGGATTCAAAAATGATGCCATGATGTTGAAATCTAGCCATTCAACCGACATTCAAGCATACACAAAGAACAAGCATACCGATAGAACCACACAATAATATATGGGAGGAACGTTCAATGAACTTGTTATTCATTTTGAAATTAATTTTATACATCTTAGGTGTGGTTGGACCAGTTACACCCACTAGAACTGCTTCTTTAATTATATTATAAGATAAATAAAAGATGACAACTAAAGTGCCCGAAGGGTCCTCTCCATTAGTTAGGAATGCGATAAAGAAAACTAGCTTTTAAGATGACAGAACACTTTGTAGTCTATATTGTTTAATGTCTACACACAACCTTACACAACAAATTGTTCTTGACTCTTACCAAACTTTCATGGAAACATTGTTTTTCCTTAAACCTATTCAACATCACTAAAAGAAGCATAACAAAGAAACATGTTGCAATGCTTGATTTGGTATAAAACTATATTTGTGCATGACTAGACTAGCAATCAATATAGATTTTTATTATTCTACTATTAAAGCATGTGAAAAGTCATAAGTATACATGAAAACATTTCTAGGTTTTTTACTTTCAACTTCTCGATAATTTACATTTTGTGTATTCGATTTGAGTTGAATACTCAACTATGACAAAAGGAGATCATGTTCACTGAGTAGGGATCTTCTAGGTATTTGTATGAATGCAAATTTTTAATTTTTAGATCATTGAATTGTATATAATTCTCTTACGAAGTCTTAAAATTATGTAGGTATGGAATTAGTAGTCTTTGATTGGTTTTTAAATGTTTACATCTCCATTCAGGAACTTGACTTCAAACATATATATGACTTGATGATTTCACATGTTGATTTTATGTTTAATCTCATTTTTGTTTTTCAGATTTTGCTTGATCTTTACAATCTCCTGCTCCATTTCCTTGAGCAATTATGGACCAAGTACAATTATGTTCACTAGATTATCCCAGGTCATGGGTGACCTGCACCTTCTTCCATACAAGTATTCATATGGACTCATCCCCAAGGATGCTTGATTTCCATTATTATATGCAAATTCTACCAAGTGTAAGAAATCTTTCCACTTGGTTGGTCTGTCCATCACATACATGAAAAGTATGTCTTCAAGCACTTGATCCACTCTATCCATCTCTCCATCAGTTTGAGGATGGTAGGCAGTGCTGAATTTCAACTTGGTAACCAAATATGCGAACAAACCCTTCCAAAAATTGGAAGTGATCAACTTATGATCTCTTCCAGAGACTATTTCCTTAGGAAATCCATGTAATCTGAAAATATCCTTCATGAATATTTTTGCAATGGCATCAGTATTATAAGTAGACTTGAATGGTATAAAATGTGCTTCCTTTGTCAACTTGTCCACCACAACCATGATGGAATCATGTTGTCTCCAAGTCATTCGAAATCCTGTAATAAAATCCATGGAAATAACTTCCCATTTCCATTTTGGAACTGCCAAAGGTTGTAACAACCCTGCTGGGTGTTGCCTCCTGACATTTCATACACTTTGAAATATACTCAGCAATGTCCTTCTTCATTCTTGGCCAACAATAATGCTTTTTGGCTGTAGCAATTGTCTTTTGATATCTTGGAAGACCAAAATATGGACTCTGATGGATTTCATCCATAACCATTCTCCTCAAATCTGCTACATTTGGAATATAAAATCTATTCTTATAAGTAAGAAGTCCATCTTCTTCCAATTTATATCCCTCATACCTATTCTCAAGATTTTGCTACTGCAATTTGTCTTTTATCTGCACATACAATTCATCTTCAGTGACATGATTAACAATCGGTTGTCTCAAACATTATTGGAAAATACTAAGAGATTCCAAGTCCGTTTCATGCACCTTCCCGTTGAGTGCATCATCCACTTTGTTTTATTTTCATTTTATGTGTTTGATCTCAAAATTAAACTCACACAAAAACTCCAGCCATCTAGCTTTTCTATCATTTAGAGTAGGCTGATCATACAAATATTTCAGACCACAGTGTTATGTCCTCAACTCAAACTTTCTTCCCATTAAGTAATGCCTCCACATCCTGAGAGCATGTACTATGGTTGCAAGTTCTAAATCATGAGTGGCATAACTCTTCTCATGATCCTTCAACTTTATTGACTCATAACATACCACGTGGTTTTCTTGCATAAGAAATCCTCCAAGTCATTGACCACATGCATCAATACACATCACAAAGTCATTTTCTAGGTCTGCAATCTTCAAGACTGGTGTACTTGTGAGAAGATCCTTCAACTTCTGGAAGCTTTCTTCACACCTTGGTGTCCATTCAAACTATGATTCCTTTCCTTTGCAAAGAATTAACTAGATGTGCAACCTTGGAGAACCCTTCAATGAATCTCCTGTAGTATCCTGCAAGTCCCATAAAATACCTTACATCTGTCACATGTCTTGGGTTTGGCCAATTCATAATGGCCTCAATATTATTAGGGTCTACATATATGCCCTCCTTAGAGATGATGTGACCCAAATAATGAATCATATATTTATAGAAGTCACACTTTCTCAACTTATGCTCTCCGAGCACTTGCAATACCAAACTCAGATGTTCTTCATGTTCTTCCCCATTCTTTGAATAAATGAGAATGTCATCAAGGAAGACAAGAACAAACTTGTCTAGATACCTGTTGAGAACACTGTTCATAAGACACATAAATGTAGCCGGTGCATTAATGAGACCAAATGGTACTACTACAAACTTATAATGTCCATACCTTGTTTCTAAGGATGTCTTATGAATGTCTTCATCCTTGATTCTTACCTGATGGTAACCATGCCTCAAGCAATATTGGAAAATACCTTTGCTCCTGTCATTTGGTCAAAGAGGTCATCAATCCTAGGAAAATGATTTTTTTTATAGTGATTTTGTTAAGCTCTCTATAATCAATACACAATCTGAGTGTACCATCTTTTTTCTTCACAAACAACACAGGTTCTCCCCAAGGGGACACACTTGGTCTGATATACTATATTTCCAACAACTCTTGTAGTTACATCTTCAGCTCTAGTATTTATGGTGTACTCATATTGTAGGGTGTCTTAGACACTGGTGTCACTCCTGGCACAAGTTCAATTGTGAAATCAACATCCCTTCTTGGAGGAAGTCCAGGAATATCATCAGGAAAAAAAATCCTTGAATCAACACATGGAAGTATTGCCACCTAGGAGTTTCATTATTTGTTGTCTCCAACACATGGGATGCATACGCTCTACAACCTTTCCTATATAACTTCTTCAGTTGCATGGCTGAAATTTTCCTAACATAAATCACCTTCGGAATGCCCTTCACAACCTTTAAGTTTCCTTCTTCATCCAAGCACTCAAAATTCTTGTTGTAATAATAAATCTTTACTTTGTGTGCTTCCAACCAATCCATTCCAGTGAGAACATCATAGGAACCAAGTGGTAGAACATTCAAATCTACACAAGTGACTAGCCCATTCATG
This sequence comes from Pseudotsuga menziesii, assembly GCA_001517045.1. Classification (NCBI taxonomy): domain Eukaryota; kingdom Viridiplantae; phylum Streptophyta; class Pinopsida; order Pinales; family Pinaceae; genus Pseudotsuga; species Pseudotsuga menziesii. The sequence goes on from LPNX010056109.1 coordinate 121,350, forward strand.
ACCAATGGGAATTGCTTTACCATTTCACTAACCTTTCTCTTGGTTCCAGTGGCTAGTTGGACTAACCATGACTTACTATGCTTTAACTTATTAAAAGAAAAAACATTAGCTACTCTAGGAGTAATATAACTGTGACTAGAACTAGGTTCAGTCAAAACAGAAACAAATTTCTCAGCAATCTTACCTGCCACCTCAACCACGGTTGGCTGATGATCTTCCTGGAGGTCCTCCAGTGCTGCATAAATCCTAGGGACTGCCCTTTCTACTTGATCCAAAGTTTCTACCTCTTGAATGTGGTAAGTTGGCATTACATTCCCATTCTCAATTGTACAATTCCTACACAAATGGGGTCCTCCACATCTCCAACATTGGAGAGGTTTTTTCTTTTCTTTTGGATTTCTTGGCTTCTCCCACATCACCTTAGTTGGTTGGTTCACAACTTGTGGTGGATGATTCTGCTGATTCCTGAAGTTAGAGAGTTTGAAACCTTTCTTCCTCTGATCATAATTTTCATTCTTCTTATCCTTCCATGTCTTATGGTAATCGGGTTTCCCCTTATTTTGATCATAACACCACTTAGCCTTCCTTATAGCTTCTTATAAAGTTATGGGTTCATCAATTTCAATTATGTCTTTGTAATACTAAGGAAACCCACTCAGAAAATGTCGAATTTTTACTTTATCATCCCTTATATACCTGACATACCTCAATAGTTCCAAGAACTTATTGGCATACTCTTCCATGTTCTACTGTCCCAATATCAGCCCATGGAATTCTTTGATATTACCGTCATAGTACCTATCAGAGAGGTACTTGTGCCTAAAAAACTTCTGGAATTGTTTCCACAGAATCCTCTTCTCACTGATCTTCTTCACTTTCCTGAAGTGCTCCCACCATATGAATGTTGTTCCAGTCAAATTGAAGATGGCTACCCTAGCCTTCATATTTCCGGAGTAGGCTTGGACTTGGAAATATTTTCTCATCCCAAGAATCCAAGATTCATATTCTTGACCATTATTTACCTCACCATCAAACGTAGGAGGCTTATCCTTCTTGAATTCATCATGTGAGTTGTTTCTTTCATTCCTCTTTCTCTTATTCTTTCTAGAATAAGAACTTGAATCCCCAGTGGATTCTTCAGAGTCGTATGACCCACTAGAAGGTCTCTTTCTTCTTCCAGCACCACTCCTAATTCCTCTAAGATTTATTGTTCTACACTCTTAGTTCATCTGCCTCTTTCAGAACCTCTGTACATAATTGTAACAATTTCTCCATCATTAACATGTCCACTCTGTGCACAGAAACCTTCTTTCAAACTGAACCTGTTCCTTCCGTACTTCCACTTCCACCCAACATCAAAAATCAGGAATCACAAACGTGACATGTGACAGAAAACATTCACCCATTGTTCCACCTTCCGCACTTCTACCTTCCACCCTCAGAACCCAAAATTTGGAAGCATAATGTTTGACGGAGTCCTTCAACCACCGTTCTGTATTCTTCCTTCCGCCTTTGAAACTTGAAATTTGAAAAAATGTCAAATGATAGAACTTCTATCCTCACTTCCACCATCCGCACTCCTCCTTTCCTCCCTCCAGTGGAGAACTCGGGAATCGGAATACCTACTCTTTACCTTATATTTTCTCTAGGTTTCCACATCCTTCCTTCTACCTTCCACAGGAGGATCCCAGGGTGTGGAAATCCATAGATTGCATTGATTAAACTTATTTCTCCCAGCTTCTACATTATGCATTCTGCTGCAGATCCCAGGGTGTAGAAACATTTAGGTCAGCTGCAATTGCCCCTTTAACTAGGGTTTTCTATCCTCTAAGTACTTAAGCAAAATGCATTGAACATACAAGGAAAACATAAGTAAAATTCAAGGAAATATACAAAAGGAAAAACTCTACTTAGTCATCATCAAGCATCGAGCATGAACATAGTGATTCATAGACACTTATATGGCATAAACAAGCATAACAAAGATACTTTTGTAACAATGAATCCTACTTCATTCAGAGCAAGAATTCTGCCTTATCTATTCATCATATTCATTCATAATCAACTTCAATGCATAAACAAGAATAACAGAGAATACTTGTCTTGGTGGTTAAGTTGTTCTACAACTAGCTATGTCACTACAACATTCCACCCAACCATAGGCTAGTGTGTTCATTAATCTCTCAACACACTTCCCCCCCC
>LPNX010056109.1:123633-135019 GCA_001517045.1 Pseudotsuga menziesii
ACTATGGGGTTTCAAAAACTACCCAACCAGGCCAATATACCATTGGGTTTCACAGGTTACTAGGAAACAAGCCCAAAAAAATCACAGGACACAAGCAAACCAGCTCACAGTTGGGCTTATCATGATGCTAAGGAAATGGAAAGGTAGAATTTATAAGCTAGTGAGCTCAACCACAGAGCCATGGGAACCTACGCAATATCTAGCTTGGCCTCCTCAATACCGGCACCACCCAACACAAGCAAGTATTCCCTTTTCTGATACACATTCCCTCAGGACATACATTCCCTTGTAGTGCTCTTTACAGTGTTCAAAAAGGATTTACCAACCCTCTTGATCTGTCTATGAGGTTCCTCTCTTCACTAGGTTTATCATCCCATTCTATCCTCTTCCATTCCTTGGTCTTCGAACCAAAGAAGGGATGCACAACACCACAATCCACAGGGAAAAAATGTATCATACCAAGCTCCACTCTATAACACATAGGAAAAAATGTATCATACCACAATGTTACATCGACAAACACTACGAACCCACACGTCTACAACTCAAGATGGTCGAACCATCACACTATGCATCTTCAGGGAAATCATGGAACCTCAAAGGGTCACACTCTCAAAAAATCAAGAGATCTCCACTGCCCAATCACTCAACAAAACACGGTGGGACTCTCCTTCCGCCACCTAGGGTAGTGAACCAATAACAATGTGCATGAACAATGTATCAGAATGATCGAATTGTCTAGGAAATCCAAAGGGTAGAATGATGAACAACCATGAACAGAAAAAATGACCTTCCCAGCCGGCTCACCCAACAGCACCCATGCCCCTAACGCCCAGTGCGACTTGGGGATGAAGGAATGGGAAGGCATTCCCACACAGGTTTACTTTCTACAGAAGAAATAATATGGGTTATGCAGACTTCAGACTTGCAAGCTTGCTCAGTCAAGCCATCAGATTTCCATGCCTTTCTCTGCCTAAGGAATTAACTGCCTCAACCAATTCTTGGAAGAAATTGATGATTGAGAATAGAGAAAAAAAAGGTAGTTGAGGATTCATTGGTTTCCCCATTCAAGGAATTAACTGCCTCAACCAACTTCTGGAAGAAATTGATGATTGAGAATAGAGGGAAAAAAGGTAGTTGAGGATTCATTGGTTTCCCCATTCACATCTGGTCACACCCTATTGCCTTAGGGAGGTTTTGACTAACTCTCCACCCTATCCCCTATGGAATCATGCCCCCATCTCTTCAACATTTGTTGTCCCATAGCTAGCTGTGGTATTATATTAATTTATACATTTACATGATATATATATATATAGATAGATAGATATATAGATAGATAGATAGATAGATATATTCTCTGGAGTTTGGTAGAAAACCCTGAATTGCTATGGGGAAGAACTTTGAGAGATAAATATTGTCCAAATGCCTCAATAGAAGATTGGTTTTGAGAACCTTCAAAAAGTCATGAAGGAGGGTCTCTATGCTAGAAGGCATTTGTGTAAGCTTTTCCCCTTGTGGTAAATTGGGTGGCTTGGCAGATTGGAGATGGATGAAGAACAAGATTAGGTCAAGACCCTTGGGTTGGATCTAGAGACAATTATAAATTACCATACAACCTCATCACTACACTAAAGGATAATGGACTTGCAGTGTTAGCAGATGCGATCTCGTTTACAGACAAAAATAAGAGAGGAACGGTATGTAAAACTGCACAAGAGCTAGACCTTTCATATTCAGACACACCAGTATGGAATATTTTTATAAAACAACAGAGAGATAATTTCACACACCTGGGGGAGGAGAAAGATATTTTAAAATGGACATAGAATACCAGGGGTGGGAAATTCTCAGCAAGAATGGGCTATGAAGCATCTTTCCAGCTAGATCAGCAAGAATCAGATTGTTGGTGGGGGTCCAAAATATGGAAAACAAACGCTCCTCTAAAAACTACCATAATACTTTGGCTGGGTTTAAATAACATACTATTGACATGGTAAATGCTGATCAAGCAAGGCTTTGAAGGGCCAAGAATTTGCAGTCTATGCAAAGCAGAGAATGAAACTCATAATCATCTCTTTGTTCATTGTGTGTATGTAGGTATAGTTTGGAAGCAAGTGGTAAATAAATTGGATCCCGTCCCAAGTACAGAAGAAGATGAAATGTTAGAGCAGCACATGAAAATTTGGTGGAAAAATGAAAGCGTGGGCCAATTCGAAACATTGCCTGCCCTTTTTGTTCTCACAATTTAGGAAATAAGGAACAAAGCCATTTTCAAGGATACCTTGACAAGCCCGGAAATAACTGTTAATATTCTTGTGCAGAAAGCAAAGGAACACCAGAAGAAAATTAAACCAAAACCAAAGAGGGAGCTGAAGCCACCAAGCCTGGATAAGAACACTCCATGGGCTTTTTTTGATGGTGCAAGTCAAGGAGAGCCGCTATTAGGTGGAGTAGGAGGTGTTCTATATCTAAACGAGCTAACACAAATGGAAATCACCTTTTCCCCAGGTCAAGGCACCAATAATAAGGTGGAGTTATCAGCATTATGGCCAGTTCTAAAAATCATTGTAGAAAAGAATGTAAGAGACCTACAGATATGCAGGGAATCCAAACTCACCATATATTGGGAAAATGGCATTTAGTAAAAATAAATGCCCCTCATCTACAACACCTGTTACGAGTAATAAGAAGCCAATTGGAAAATTTCAATTCAACTTCTTTCCAACACATCTACAGGCAGTTGAATGAAGAAGCAGATAAGTTGTCAAAAGAAGCCTTATTGCTACCACCAGGGTTAATGATGATAAAATATTATTTTCATAATATTTTGGTAAACCAATATGTAAGGCTTTGAATGGAAAATTCCAGTTATGAGATGCATCAATTTTCTGCAAAAATCAATGATGAAGTGACAAATATAGGGTCTTTGGTTCAGGATGGGTACAAGAAACTCGTGACTTAAAGGATGCTGAGGCTCGGGCTTGCGCTGGGAGCTAAGTGCAGTGGGAGGCTGAAGGCATGAAATTTCAGTGAGCAATTGATGTAATTTTGTATAAGAACAAAGCAATGCTAAAATTTCTGATGTGCATTAAGATGCAAGGATGTAAGCTCTTATGAGAGTCCATGTTATTCGATGAATAAAGGATTTTTTCTTTGGAATATATATATATATATATATATATATATATATATATATATATCTTGTGCTTGACATAGCACCANTTGATCTCCTATCCACAAACATCAATCAATGGGAGGGCCTTGGCCTTGATATCCTTGCCATTATTTTCATACAATAATTACATCATGCACAATTAAATACCAGGGGGGTAAAAACTGGGGTATTACAGGTTCTAAGAAACTATCAGGTTATATCAGTTTTGTTTTTGTTTTTACTTTGTTAAAGCACATTTTTAGCAGTTGATTTTTCCTATTTTTCATATAATCTATATTTCATTTTGTGAAAATAAATGTAAATATATTTTTACTTATTTTGCATGTATGGTTCCACTTGAAATTCCATTTCATGTAAATAATTTTTAAATTCCCAATTAACCTAGAGTAGGTAGGTTAAAAATAAAACATGTTTAAATTTTCAGTTTTAATTTTAGTTTTGAGTAAGTATGCACAATCCAAAAATCAGAAAGTAGGATGTCTATAAATGTTTTTCAGGAAGACAATGTAAAAAAAATGCTTGAATTTTTTCTTCAAACCTCCATTTGCATAAGAAGAAAAATTTCATTTCAATTTGTCTTAATTTAGTAACTTTTCAGTTTTTCATTAGAATTATTTAGATCTAAATTTTTAATGTAGGAATAATGTAAATAAAAATAATAATAAAACAAAAACAAAACAAAACATAAAAACAAAAGTTAAAAATATAAAAAACCATAGTTAAATTTCACCAAAATAGGTATCGGCTTGAGAATAGGTTAGTTGCGTGTGCTTGTTGCAACTCCATGATGAGAGGGTTCATCAAAATGGATGTCATACCAAGCATGGATTTTATTTAAATACTTTCCATCCCTCTGATATTGTCAACACTTCTAGATGGAGGACAAGAGCATGTTTGAAATCAAACTTCAGGCTTCTGAATTTGTTTTTCAGCATATACACATTTGTAATTCAAATCTATGTTTCTAGAGATCCATGTGTACTTCTTTCAATATATATTTATCTACAATAAAAACAAACCCATCGCACAATATCTCTTTCCTTAAATATTTTCGTTACATTTGCCCATGCTACATGTATTGCTCCTAGTTATGTGTTTCATGTCTCACGAGCCTTCACGTTCGGATTTTGAAGTCCTTCAAATTGATATTAAACACTATGAAAGAGTTGTATTCAGACCCAGTAGAACTTCTCTGTATTGATCTAATCGTCATTAGCAGTATTACATGCTTGATTCTGTGAGGTAACGCCATACTATGATCATCGAATTGACTCTTCAAAACACACTCCTGATATCCACACCATCAAATCATGTCACTCGTCATTTGATCACGGGTTTATTAAAACATGATCTCATATTTTAATAAGAAAGATGAGAAACCCAAGCGCCTGGTTACTTCATGCAATGTCAGCTTGCTCTTCACACGCTATCCTCTGGTTTGGTTAACATGCATATTCAAGTTTAGTTACAATTCCCTAAGTCTTTTGGGTTCATACTTTTTTTTTAGGTCATTGAGTTTATTGAAAACATATCACAAGATGTCCCCATTGAGTTTATGGAAACATTTTACAAGATGTCCCCATTGATTTTATCCATACATATCACAAGATGTGCACCTCAACGGACAAAGACAAAAAAAATGGCAATCAATGAACTATCAAAAAAATCTCGGTGATGATCTAATTCAAAATATTCAAAATATTCCAAGCACGAATTTAGTACAGTTGTTTAGGCCAACATATCTCTTCGGGAGTGTTGATTGTTGTTATTAGTTAGAGAAGATAATCCTGAATTATGCAGGCAATGTTAAAATCTCCTAGCTGTGAGCCCATCCTGTGCGAATGCCAAAATCATTGACTTTACTGATATGGCTATTTGTTTACCTATGTTAGTATATGTATTGCAGAAAAACTAGCTAGGATATGATAACCACAAGAAAGCGCACTTGGAACATTAATTGCCCAAGATTTTATCATTCATTTTTTAAGAGAGGCAGTGGCCTTTAAGTTGATTATTCCAACCACTGATCAGATATAGGTTTACTTCACATTATTGGTCATGGGCCCTTCAGTCATGTGTTTGATAATGAATTCATTCATCAGGGGGCTTCATAAATGTCATTAATGCATCAATATCTAAGTCATTGATTTAAATTCAACGTGCAGTTATAGCATCACTATGGAAGTTTGAATATTTAAATTCCTCCTTGAATAGAGCATGTATTTATATGAAAATTTCAGCTGTATTCGAGGTTGAAGAAATCTGGTCGCTAATACAACTGATAATCAAAATATTCTTTAAAGTGTAAATGACTAAAGACAAGGAAAACCAAGTATACATAGATGATTTTAGGCTTGACAAAAGTATAGAGATCGTATCAGTCATCTCGATATCTGCAGTTCAGTCGACTGGATGGATAAATGGCTATATTTCTCACCCAGAGGGATTTGCGCCTCACTAAGGGGTGTCTGTCGTTTTCCAGTGTCATGCCTATGTATTTACCATCTACTCAAACATCGAATGAAACATAGCTACCAAGTGCTTCTTTAGATCATGATGTCATTCTTGTCGCCACCACTCAGTCTACAACCAGTAACAAAAATCATGTGGGAAACCAATTAGAGCCTCCTTTCATTATTAGGATTTCTCTTACATGGCTTTATTCCAATGCCTGTAGAGAAAGGTTTTATCAGTTTCATGGTTGATTAATAGCTCGACGAAGTTTCAATCAATTGTTCACCATATTTTCTCCTTTTAATGAGTAGATTTGCATACAACATATTTGGATGCACTGTATTCACTCCTTTGACATTACCCAGCTAGAGGATACGACTGGTCTAACAACAGCAAGGCCTTTTCTGCAGTTTGGACAACAGCTTGCATGAACAAGTCCCTTTCTATTTTCTTGTTCCACAAGGAAAGTCACACTGTGATATTTCTTGGAAAAATTGTCATTCCTATATGCACATTTGTTTTCTCCTTCAGTGGTTGATCGATACCTTCATGTTAACTCAGTCATCAGAATGCATGTGGGAAGATTTTCAATATGATACGGGTTGGTTCTTGAACTTGAAAAAAGAGTTTATCTATCTATTGAGGTCCTACATGTATCTTGGTGAACCCGATGTAAGACGAAAAGTATTCATACAAAGAAACTTTATCTCCTCCTTCTAAATGGTCCTATCAATTGTTCTGATGTATATTTGGGAAAAACTCAGGTTTCTCGTAAGCATTGGATCTAAAGAACATAATGTTTTATTTGGTGTTGAACATTGATAGCCTGGTCTACAATTTTTCTTCAAGGATGATCATGGCATCAATTACCATCGAGTAGGCCTTTCTGGTGTTAAACGTAGCAGTGTGCGCATAAAGAGAAAAATGGATTTGATGATAACATAATTTCACGTTGTTTAGTTAGGTTTTATGATGATAAATAGTTCGGAATTTCTTTTAAGTTTTTATTTTTTATTTTTTTCAAAAAACAATTAAAAAGTTAAAAAAATGCATTTCATTTCTTTTACTCGTTGGCTTGCTGCAATATGGTTTTGTTAAAAATAAAACAAAATAAATTTAAAAAGAATAAAAGCAACACAAAACAACAAAGTTTTAATTTAATTAAAATCAAATAAAAATAAAATTTAGGTAAAAACATAAAAAATGAGGAAAATAAAAAATTTATAAACATAAAAATTCTAAAAATACAAAAAAAAAATTGCAAATGAAACTTCACACTTCCTAAAACATTGTAATCATGTTTTTATGTTTTAATGCTAAAATGGTTTTTGAAGTCACGGCTCTCAACAAAAACGATTTCCTAAGGATGCATGACGATTGGCAGGTAAGCATACGTTTCATTTTTATTTAAAATTTGATTTGCTACGAACACATTTTAATTTCTGTATTCTATGTTTTTCGATGCTCTCACGTTTTACTACAGGATAACTGTTTAGTTCTTATAGGTTTCGAGACAATCAAGGAGCCTTGATTGATGCGGAAGTGATTTTCAATAATGACAAATTCTTAAGAAAAACATATCTCATTGACAGCTTGAAGGAGTTGAGTTTTCCATCGTGCATGTCATACCATCTTCTACCATAAAAAACCTTTCAAAAGGCCAATTGCATCATGATATGTTTATCTACCCTCCTCCTTCTAATATTATCAGTCATCCATGTTTGAATCCATTTTGTCATTGCTTATGTAGTCGACATGAAACTTTTTATCGATCACTACTACATCATCACTTCACGCATGTGTACCTTTTTGAATCACATACACTCCTTTCTTATTTTTCAATTCATCCTTTGCCTAAATTGCGTTTATTTTTTCCTTATGAATAAAACCATTCAATTTCCTTTCGATGACCAAATTTCTTTGATTCCTTTTCATAAAAACTATTTGACCGTGACATCTTTCATCTATAGTCCTACCACTCATTTTGTACAACTCGTGTTAAATGATGTGGGATACTTTAAGGCACACCTTTCAACAAGTCTTTACCCATCGACCTCAACACACTATCTAGGATAGAGACTATAGCTTGTTTTAGTACCTTGAGGCTTGCATTCCTTAATGGCAAGTTCTCTCTCTAACAATACATCAATTTCCCTTGATCGTTAGATCTTGCAAGTGGCTCGAAATCAGATCATTTATTCGCACATCGTAAGATGCACATGGGTACCTTGGCACTTATTGACATCAATGGTGAGCTTGCCTCGCATTAGTTAACGACATCCATCAATGACCAGTAATCCAATGAATTCTTTCCATGCTTGACATCCGCACACATTTGCATGGTAAGAATTATAGTGGAATTATACCATTGAGTTTTTTAGCAAGTGAAAACTATATATACTTTTCATGACTCCATCATCAATTTTACAACAACATACTTCTAGCCATATGAGAGTGCCACAGTTCCACTTTCAACTTTTGAATCATACAACCAAGAAGTTCTTATTCCATCACTTCACAGTCCATGATCCAGCGGCAGTATCGCATGCATTTCTCTTGCATAGTCCATCAAGTTTTTGGGTAAGTGGAGGTATGTTTGTTTTTCTAATCTTTAACTATGTAATTCCTTAAATGCTAGAAATGAATGAATTTGGAAAATTCCCTCACCATGTTACATTTCCTTACTCATTTTCATAAGTATAAAACATCTTTAGTTGGGGGGGCATATTCATTACCATTTGATTCTATTTTACCCATGCCATCATCTCATTTACCATTGACCAACATCTCTCTTCCAAATTACACTTTGTAACAATTTGATCTAGTTTTGCCATGATTCATAGCATGAAGCAAATGATTTCTAATGTGCATTGATGGCTTATCATTTACAGTGTATTGTGGAAATTAAGGCCAGCAATAGATTAATTTTACTCACAACAATTATCATTTGATCATGCAAAATCACTCACAAAAGAGACTAAAAATGGAGCTGTAACACTAAACTGTATTATGTAAGTGTACAATAGCCAACCCTGTAGAATAATAGGTTGCTGAATAAATAACATACATCATGGATTCAAATGCATGAGGAGCAATTCGAATCTAGCATAAAGCAAGCTTACCAAAAATAAGCAAATCCCCCATAGGTGTAAAAAGCTGATCCCAAATCTGTCATGGAGCTCACGAATTGGAAAAAAGGCATAGGCAAGCTAAAGAGTGGTGGAATGGCAGATCATACATTCTTTTGCATGGAGAAAAGAGAGGAGGATGTGTAGGACAAAAAACAAGTCAACCTCACCTAGTCTAGCTTTTCTTTTTTCCTTAAAACACTGAAAAAGCAGGCAATAAAGCAGAAAAAGCAGAAGGGCACCTAGGAGGCCAGGAATAAAGCAGAATTGATTCATTTATCTCTCCCATGCGCTACATGAGTCAAATAAGGCAATTTTGACCTCTATGGATAGGCAAATAGCAACTTGCACAAGGTGGGACACATGAACTAGGAAAATAAGACAAAAATAATGGAATTAATGTCTAAGTGGGTAAACTATGGGTTGATTATTCTAAAACCCCCCTTTAATCCTGACTTATGAGTAATATATCAGAAAATTATAGGGCCTAGCAACAAGGCTTAGTCACCCTTTACATACTGCAAATCCATTTAAACAAGGAAAGAGGCAAAACCAACTTGGGAAAATCCTCCCTTAAACATGGACTGTAAAACAAAATTGTAGAATCTTGTCTTCACTCATGCTTTCATAGCATGATCAGAAATCCCTAGCAGTGTTTTGAGATTGCTGAAGGTCTTCTCACAAAATGCTTTGGTGAAGATATCAGCTACTTGTTCTAAGGATGAACAGAAGAGTAGGTGAATGGTGCCATCATGCACAAGTTCTCTGATGTAGTGCATATGGATCTCAATGTGTCTGGTTCTCTGCTTCTGAACTGGATCCTTGCAGATTTGAATGGTACTCTGGTTATCATAGTAGATGGTATTTGAGTACTCAGGTTCGAAGCCACACTCTCCAAGTAAACCCTGCAACCATAAACATTGAGTTGCTGCATTAACAACTCCTATGTACTCTGCTTCGGTAGATGAGAGTGCAATGGCACTCTGTTTCTCGCTTGACCAGCTGATTGGCCCTTCTACAAGCATGAACACATATCTTGATGTGGAATTTCTGTCTGTGCTATCACCTGCCCAATCACTGTCAGTAAATCCAATCAACTCAAGATCAGATTTTGCTTTATAGAAGATCCCATGTGTCCTTATTCCCTGAACAAAGTTAAGGATCCTTTTGGCTGCTTTCCAATGGATATCTTGAGGCTGATCCATGAATCTAGAAGCCACACTTACTGCATAACAAATATCAGGTCTAGTATGTGTCAGATACAACAAATAGCCAATCAATTGCCTATACAGTGTATTGTTTACCATCGGTGAAGAATCAACTTCTTCCAACTTCACTCCTGAAAGGAAAGGAGTTTTGCTTGCTTTGCAATCCTTCATTTTGAATTTGTTCAGCAAGTCCAAGGCATATTTGGACTGGTGAACCTTGATTCCATATTTGGTTTGAGAGATCTCAAGCCCCAAAAATTGACTTAAGAGCCCCAAATCTGTCATGGAGAAGGCTTGGTTCATAGCTCCTTTTAAGGAAGCAATCTCAGCCTGTGAGCTTCATGTAATGAGGAGGTAATCAACATATAACACAATGATCATTAATGAACCATTAACTAACTTCAAATAGACATTTGGATCTGATTTGCACCGAATAAAATTCAGTGATAGCAAGAAGCTATCAATCTTGGCATACCAAGCCCTGGGGGCTTGCTTTAGCCCATACAATGACTTTCTCAACCTGCACACAAGAGAAGGGTTAGTAGAAAAAACTTGAGGCTGCTGCATATATATCTCCTCAGTGAGATCTCCATTCAGGAATGCACACTTTACATCCATGTGATGTACCTGCCATTGCCTTGAGGCTGCAACGGCTAGAGCTAGCCTGATGGAATCCATTTTTTCCACTGGGGCAAAGGTCTCATTGTAATCTATGCCATGAACCTGTGAGTAGCCCTTGGCTACCAATCTGGCCTTATACTTCAGTGGTGAACCATCAGCAGCAAATTTGGTCTTATAGACCCACTTACATTGTACTAGTTTTCTCCCTGGAGGAAGATCCACTAGCTCCCATGTGTTGCTCTTCTGGAGTGAGCTGAACTCCTCCTTCATGGTTGTTTGCCATCTTGGATCTCCTACTGCTTCTTCATATGTTTGAGGATTAGACTCCACCATCAAATATCATTTTTCAGCAAACATAGGATCCTTCATGCACAGACCATTCTCAAATTGAGATCTAGTCCTCCTTGGGTCATTGGGATCCCTAGCTAGCTCACCTGCTACATGTAGTGTCTTGGCTGCCCATTTTGGCCTTTTGGGGCTGTTAGGGTCTGCAATAAACTCATCTCCATCAGACAAATCAGAATCAGCATGTTCAACAAACTTTTTACTTACTTCTTGAGGTTTAGGTGGTGAAGAGGCTTCACCAACTTCCACTTCTGCAAGGGGTTCTTCTTCAAACTGAACACACCTTTCGATGAAGGATTATTTGTGCTCAAATTTATCAACTTGTACCCTTTTGAATCTTTAGAGTATCCAACAAAAAGACACTCTTGGCTTTGGGGCTGCAAAGCCTTCATCTTCTCTGTCGGGATTCTAGCCCATGCCTTTGAGCCAAAAATCCTGAAATGGGTCACATC